>JAJOZX010000744.1:90000-152500 GCA_023014485.1 Bathynomus jamesi | reverse complement strand
AAACATTATTAGAAAGTACAGGAATTATTAGAAGAAAAATACAATTATTCCGGTGCTCTTCCAATATGTGCTCTTCCAATATGTGCTCTACCGCGAAACTGTGATCTACCATATTAGTCCAGGCAATTTGTAGTTAGACCTGGGCAAAATTGCTTCAGAAGCTTTCTAAACTGTTTCCAGCTCAGGAACCATTGCCGAATAACATATCCAAAATCCGACAAAATTGGACCCCGGGAACACCCCCAAAAATGAAATTCAAAATGGCGGACTGGATGTTTCCTACGAAAAAAAAAATATATATAATTTACGCTTTTATTTATAGAGATACATTTGATGCTTTTTCTTTCAGTTGTAATGTTTTAAATAATTCAACAATATACAACACAACCAGTTATTACGCAAATATAATGTTATATAGCTTTTTACAGATTTTTATAATCAATAATACAACAATTATTTTTTTCCCAGTTTCAAGTTATGTTCATTACAGAAGAAGTGATACCTGGTCACAAACATACAGAAATTAATCCTCTTCATCACTATCATCGGATAGATTACCGGTACTTGGGTTGTTATCGCAACCACTGATTTGGCACTCGCCACAAGCGGCTGAACAGGGCATTCCATTACGCTTGCATCCACATCTTGAAGTAGCACATTTCGTCTTGCAGGAGCAGCGGATCATGTTGAGTAGATAATTTGGAGCTGGTGGCTTGTCGCAGGCTGTAGGGTACTAGGAATTATTCTTTACATACCAACCCCACTGTTCTGCATCGATCTTCTCTTCTGTAGACTTCCAGATTAGTATTTGAAAGTATGTGCGAAAGCTGTGGTACTTTGTGGACGCATCGGTAGGTGGCAAACGTTCGGGTGTAACAAAAGATTTAGCTGTAGCTACCTTTTCAACTAACATTCGATGACGTAGTGCGTTAGTGGATTCAAGTGTTTTGCAGCCATACAACAGAAGCATTGCCTTTCTTCCAGCGGCTTCAATGTCAGAGTGTTGGCAACAATCAGAACAGAATGTATTTGCAACTGAACGGAGTTCAGCCACCTTCATCAGTGTGTCGAATGCTTTGGCTTTACCGATCGACAAAATTCTGGATGTGCTATCACAGCCCGTGAAAGCATGCACAAACAGGAGATACTTGCAGATGTCATTGCCTAACAATGATTGAATGCTGAGAATATCATACACAGGATTAGGAGATGGTCCCCGTCTTATATCGCTGCGATAGTACAACTTGAAACCACTGTCCTTGGCATGGTACAGAAGGAGAATCAGCAAGTCGGTGTCTTCCCCTATTACTGTTGTAGTTGCATTTTCTGATGAGGAAACTGCTGCACGAACGATGTCCACATCAGCATCCACATCTGCGTTGTGAACAGTACACCCGTGCTTCTTCAACATCTCAATTACGAGGGAAATAAATGCTTGCTTGTTGTTTTCATTAGCCAAGAAGTGTTCCTTCTGGCCAACAAACTTCATGCTTGTACTGAGATTCACATTTCTGCTTGTCTTGGTGCTGCGTCTTCTGTGGGTCATGTCCTTGATCGTAGGAGAGCTGCTGTAGCCATCAAAAACAATGATTGCTTTTCCATATGTTTTCAGAGTGAAATCGGCATATGAGTTGGCGATGCTGTCATATGTTTCATCTTGACGCCAGGAAACACGATGTAGTAGAGATCCACCATCCAATACGTACTGGTCTGTGCACTGAATTTCTTGAACTTCTTCCATGCGTAAAGTGTCAGTGTATTTGATTATTGCATGAGCTAGCTGAGACTTATCGGGTTTCCTCAAGATACTTCGTGATTCGAACAATGCAGGAGGATATGCACACAGTTCGTAACACATGACATCTTCAAGATTCATGTCTCCGCCAGTGGCAACAGTCATCATTCTCTGAAACAGTAGTGCAGGATCTACTTCTATATCTGAAGCATCAGTGATCACAACGGCAGAAGCAGATCCTAGTGTTTTCACTTTGTCAGATCTTTTGGCAGAATATGTAAAGGCTTGTTTCCCAATCATTTTTACGACAATGTTCGTACCGATTGAATGCAATTGATGAACGTTAACTCCAGGATCAGCAGTTAGCCCCGTTACAATGTTGCAGAGACCCGAGGTAGAATGGAATGGGGATAAGGATTCCAGACGTTCAAGTACTTTCTTCATGTCATTACTGTCCCTGATTTGTCTACTTCCCCTCATTTCCTTGTGATGTTCACTACTTTCCAACAAAACTCTGGTGTATTCCTGCATTGCTAAGTTATAAGTGGAACACAGAGGCATAGAAAAGAGCCACGTTGTCCTTTGGATGTCTGTAAATCCACTTCCGCGTGTCAGTCCGCCTCTGCTTTTCAGGGAACGCATTAGTACTTGTTCTATCACCAGGTCTGTGCCGAGTCCGGCCCATAATCTGTCGCTTCTTCTTACCACAAACTTACCTTCCTGGAACATTTTGTTAACGGCTGGATTTTCAGAAGGCAAACTTAACATTTTCTGCAGGTACAGGTATATCGATTTCAGGTAATTGTGATGTCCGGCTGCTGCAATTATGGGGATGGTCTCCAGCATAGCTTGCAAGTGCAAATCCCACGAGCCGGTTCTGTCTGCTGTTATCAAGGAACGTGCAATGTTGATCATTCGCTGATATTCCAACCAGAGTTGACTTGTTTGCGAAGTAGATTGTAGGTCAGTTTTCTTCGCATCCAAAGTGGTAGCAATCTGAGACAATGCATTCGAAGATTCCACATCCTCAACGGATTGTTTGGCGGTCATAACATCGTCGAGCAGATCACAAGCTTCCTTATGGAGGTCATGAGGAGTTCCATCTTCATTACGAGGGAAAACGTCTGCGACTAGTAAGGTACTAAGAGCTGCATCTACTATCATATGACCACGTATCGCTCTTGAAACAGCTTTTCCAGACATCATGTGTTGCACGGCATTTGGTCCGTATATTTCTTGAAGTACTTCAGACAATCCTGAACCATTCATAAGAGTACCGACTGCTCCCAAAAGATTCATCAGTGTGAAATGATCCCAGCATTAAAACAATGTCCTGCAGGTCTCTCTGTTCATTGATGATTTGGGAAGCTTTCCAGAACAAAGGCTGATCAAAGGTAATAATGCATGGGACTTTTTGATCGCGTGCTATCTTGCTCAAATATAGTAATGTCGAAAATATGCAGGTCATGTCAGTTGGCGACATATCTATGATGGGAAGGAACGTGATCGACGCCACACCTGGATGTGAGACACTTGATCCACCGTGAATTGCCTGCATTGTTCCGGACCAACTTGGACCTGATCTTTCTGCTGAAGATATCTGCCAGAGAAGACTAAGTCGACTTATGGTGGCAGTGGGTACTGGAAGTTCGCGGAATGAGATGTCCCTCAACATGCTTCTCGCGTGTCTATATTCCCTAATGTCAACGGTTGCAATCTTCTTAATGTCATTGTCACCAACATTACGCCTGTAAATAGAAGGGTGGATCTTGATCTTCGGAGTTATTGCGGCAATCATACCCATTCCATGAAAGGTATTCTTCCCATCCAAAGTGCAGACATCATGATCGACGTTATCTGCTGCTAGAAGGACTGCAGTGTTTTCATCAACAGTAAAAGAGCCAGACCCACTTGCCAGGGCCGCGTTTCTTTCGAATCTTGTTACTTCTGCATACGACGAACAGTAACCCAGCTGATGGAGAACGTCAATAAGGTACCTTGACCTAAAGTTGTGGTGTAGCTGAACCGACAAACCGATCTGTAGTGGACATAGTAATCCTCTAGGACGGGTTGCTTGCATAATGCTCTGCCCAATTGCACCTATTTTTCTTGAAGCATCCTGTCCCGCAAATGCTTTTGATAATAGCAATTTCAGACTGTTGGGAATGTAATCAAGAGCACTTTCTGCAGTGATGTCATTTGGAGATGGATACACATCTTTTCTAGGCGAGTCGACAGACTTGATATCACTTCTGATTATTTTTGCAGCAGCTTCTACTAGGTAAATCTTCTGTAGCTCTATATCTATATCACATTCTTTCGACTTTTTGTGATAATCTATAAGAATTTCATTAGCTGTCTCTCGTAGTGTTACTACATCTGCCTTCCCACTTTCACCTGATATTATGATCTTGTCTCCGTAACGTTCTAAAAGCTTTCTCTTCATGTGCCTGCGTTCGTAGACAGAGCTCTGACTTCCTTGAAGATATTCCTCCATTTTGGAAATTAGGTCTCCAATCAACAGTTGTTCATCATCATTCTCTTCCAGGTAAGCACAGGTCTGAAGGAATGCTTGGTGTTGCTCTTCATTAGTTGGTCTCCCTTTCTTCGAATCATGATCGTCGGAGGAGTATGCACGAGGAATGTTTTTTCCACTTCGAAAATTTACGCTGCAGGTGTGATGGTAGACACAATCTGCAGCAGGAAGATCACGAAGATAGTACTCCAGACGGCCTTTTACATTAAACGACCATTCATCGCAGCGGCTTTCACAGCACCTTTTTATGGTTTCGGAGAACTCTGTAGTTCTTATTTTGACATGCTCTGATTTTGGTTTGTGTTTGGAAAAAAAGTCCACAAAGGTATCACAAAACAAACAGTGAGTAGCACTGGAAAATGCGTATTCATGAAAACGAGCACTTTTCCTTGGTATTGCCTCGGCTGAGGTCTGTCCTTCTTTATTTCAATGGTCTTTTTATCCGTAAACCTTTTCCTACATACAACGTGAACACTTATTCCAGCTGTTGCAACAACATCGCTTCCACAGCTGCGGCTGGATGCATTTATACCATCTGCTCCTTTTTGCGAGATGTGAACCACTTCCTGTCCGCTGTCCAATTTCTCCTTACAAATCACGCACAATTCTTCAGGGGTCTGCATTCTTGAAGGCGGACGCACACCGAGTCAGCCGTACACCGAGTCAGTCTGAAACAGAAAACACAAATTAATAAACTGTGTTGCAGTATTTAAAAGGAGTACATAATAACAGTTTTAAAGAAAATGACAAGCACAAATACGCAGATTTGATAGTGGGTAGTAGGAATTAAAGAATTGTATATAATATAAGTTTATAAAGATGTAGCAATGTCCATTCTCACATACACTCCATACAGTATATTTTATTTACATTACGTGACGTCATAGTTTAATACTAGCCGCCTAATACAATTTTTAGTGTCATATAGGTTAATTTAGAAACGAAAATGTGTTTTAAAACATTTTACTGATCAAGAAAAACGTCATAACTCTCTCTACAAAGCGAAATTAAAATTTATTGTATTTCGTAGGAAACTGCCAGTCCGCCATTTTGAATTTCATTTTTGGGGGTGTTCCCGGGGTCCAATTTTGTCGGATTTTGGATATGTTATTCTGCAATGGTTCCTGAGCAGGAAACAGTTTAGAAAGCTTCTGAAGCAATTTTGCCCAGGTTGAAGCTATTTTTGCTCTAGATTGCCTGGACTATATTCCAATACGTGCTCTACCGTGAAACTAGCCTTATAAGGCTAACTAACGAAAATATCATGACTTAACCTAACCACTCGTTAGGTCAACTATACGCCCTTGACGATTGGTTAGGTTAAGTCGTGATATTTTCGTTAGTTAGCCTTATAAGGCTAACTAACGTACCTGCTGCTAATCCGAATAATCTAAGGTAGATCACGTATTGGAATGTAAATTTTAAGGTACGTAGAGCACATATTGGAAGAGCACCATTATTCCTATGGTTCCTGAATTATGGGCCACCCGGTATATATCCTCTCGCTATTATAATACGCCTATAGAATTTTGGAGCAAGTGTAGTTTACGTTATCCTACATTATCCTAGTGTAGTTTACGTTCCCCTACATTATCCTAATGTAGTTTGGGTCCTCAACTTTGTCTGCGTATACCTAATCATATAAAGCGTTAAAACTAACGAAAATATTACGACTTAACCTAACCAATCGTCAATTTATATATATACTGTATATATTGACGATTGGTTAGGTTAAGTCGTAATATATTCGTTAGTTTTAACGTTTTATTTGATGGATTCATTTAAAAAATGTCTCCTAAAGATCCTAGTGTAGCTTACGTTCCCCAACTTTGACCTAGTGTAGTTTGTCCCCCCCTTTTGCTCCGCAATTTTTATTGAGGATGTTAATGTAAACTTGCTAGTTCTTTCAGTAACTTCAGTAATATCAAATGCTATTCATGTAGCGAAATTGTGAAGAGTTAATAATAAACAAAATTCAGTTATTAAGATCTATATAGGTGAAGTCTCCCTTAAAATTAATATCTAATTAAAAAGAAAACGAAACCTGGACCTAAAATTAATGGATAACTTAAAATTAAAATTCATTGACGTCCCTTATAAAAAATTGAGAAAAAATTATATATCGTTGTATTATTTGAAGATAGTTTAGGTTACTTTTGTACTTTCATTGTTTTTGAACAGATGTCCGACATCGGCCGACCCTTCAGCTACATGATGGAGGAGAAAATTAGCTTCTTTCTACTCCCCTTTATTTCGTTTATCTAAGCCTGCACATCAGCCTTCTTCACATAAATTTCTCTCTCTCTCTCTCTCTCTCTCTCTCTCTCTCTCTCTCTCTCTCTCTCTCAATAAAAAAAAAGAGACTTATCTCAGCCTAAAATACATAACACAAATTACGCTATTTTTTGAAATACAAAATTGCTCGACCGAAAATGGTTGAAATTTACTCTAATTTTATTTTTAGGGCAACTCCTTTGCTGCGTAAATGAAAAGTTCTTTTTTGCCTTTGGCTTCTTTCCAATTTCCCACAAAGTGCAATTGTAACGCCAAACCAACTTGAATTACGCTTATTGCAATGCATATACACAGAGTAAACCTAATAGTTGTATTAACGTAAAAGGATTTTTCCCCAGGGATAAAAAAAAGTTTGGTGTATCTTTTATTGTACTGTAATCAGAGAGAGAGAGAGAGAGAGAGAGAGAGAGAGAGAGAGAGAGAGAGAGTTTTACATATTATGTGCGAGAAGATATGTATTTAATAATGATAATAATTCTGAACACACACACACACACACACAATATATAGTATATACGAGGGCAGTGGCGGTTCCTCATATGGGCAATATGGGCAGCCGCACAGGGCGGCATTTGTGGAGGGGCGGCATGAGCGCCTGCAAAAAAAATAAAAATAAAAATAAGAATAAATAAATAAAGAAATAAATAAAAATAAAAAATAAATAAATGGCACAATTTGATCCTATAATGCAAGAGCACATTAACCGTGTCCAAAAAGGGACCTCCAGTCACACCAGCTACCTCGGCCACCACATACAAAACGAACTCATTGATTTGTCGAGCAGCAAGACCATTTCAGCAATGGTGAGCGACATCAAACAATCAAAGTTTTTTTCAATAATTCTAGATTGCACTCCAGATATCAGCCACACTGAACAGTTGTCAGTTGTGATTCGGGTTGTGTCACTGGAGGGGAAGCCCCATGTAAAGGAACATTTCATGGGGTTTTTGGAGGCAGAGGAGTCCACTGGTCAACATTTGGCATCTCTGATTCTGAAGAGACTGGAGGAGCTAAAAGTTCCTTTCATGGACTGTAGAGGACAATCATACGACAACGGGGCCAACATGAGGGGAAAAAAACAAGGGTGTTCAATCCAGGCTCCTAGAAATTAATCCCAGAGCTCTGTTTGTTCCATGTGGGGCTCATTCTCTGAATTTGCTTGTGGCCGATGCTGCTAAGGGATCTATTGATGCCACAAGTTACTTTGGCATCTTGCAGAAGCTTTACAACTTGTTTTCAGCCTCCACACAACGATGGGCCATTTTGAAAAAACATGTGAACATCACATTGAAGATGTGGTCTGATACAAGGTGGGAAAGCAAGATCAAGAGTGTGGAGCCCCTGAGATATCAGGCAACTGCAGTGAGAGATGCACTGATCGAGGTGAGGGACCACACCAAAGACTCTGTAATAAAGGTCGAGGCTCAATCTCTGTCAGAGGAGGTTGGGTCATACCGCTTCGCCATTTGTTCAGTGGTGTGGCATGACCTGTTGTGCCAAATTCAGCATGTGAGCAAGCAGATGCAGTCTCCTAGCATGCACGTTGATGTTGCAGTAAATCTCCTAAAAAAAACAGAGAGAGGTCTCCGCAATTACAGGGCAACAGGTTTTGTGGCTGCACAAATGGCAGCCACAGATATCTGTGAACAAATGAATGTGGAGGCTGTGTTAAAACAAAAACGGCTGAGGTCCACAAAGCGGCACTTCTCCTATGAAGCATCTGATGAGCCCTTGATTGATGCTTTGAAGAAGCTGGAGGTGACATTTTTCAATGCAGTGGTTGATGCTGCAACATCAGCCATTCAGGAAAGATTTTCCACGTTGGAAATTGTGGGAGAGAAGTTTGGAGTGCTGACACATTTCCAAAATCTCACATTTGAGGAGCTGACAGAACAATGTGTGAACCTTAGTACTACACTACACTTTAAGGGACAATCTGACTTGGATGGCAGAGAGCTTGCACAGGAGCTGAAGAACTTGCCTGACTTGCCATCAAAGACCATATCCTTGCTTGAACTGCTGACATTTATCCATGAAAGGGAGCTCTCTGAAATATATCCAAATTTGTGGACTGCTCTCAGAATTGGTCTTACTCTTCCAGTCACTGTTGCTGAAGCAGAGAGGAGCTTTTCAAAGCTGAAGCTCATCAAATCCTACCTGAGGTCAACTATGTCACAGGAACGCCTTACCAGTCTGGCCATCATCAGTATAAATCATACAATTGCTGAGCAGATTTCATATGATGATTTAATTCATGACTTTGCATCAAGGAAGGTAAGAAGAGTCAGGCTTTAGATGGCAGTTGTGCTGTGGTGCAATTTATTTTGTTTCTTGTTCAAAGTGTAGCATAATAATTACCCTCTCTTAAGTGTCTTATTCTATTTATGTGATAGAGCATTTGTACAATTTAGAAATTTGATTCTCTAGTTTATTTATGGCAGTTGTGCAATTTAATTTGTATTTTTCCTGTTCATAGTATCATAATTACATTCTCTTAAGTGAGTTATTCTATTTACGTGATGAAGGATTTGTAAAATTCAGAAATTTGAGTCTTTGTTTTGGTTCTGAAGTTCCAACAATTAGTCCAATAAAAAGTTATTTTGTGAAAGAGTTATGTCTGTCCTTTATTTTGGGGGGATTCGAATGTGTGTGTGTTGGCGAACAGGGGGGGGGGGGCGCTGAAGGTGAGGTTCGCCCAGGGCGTCATGTAAGCTAGGACCGCCACTGTACGAGGGTTGTTCAAACAGTAAGTTTACAAGGAGTTTTGAAGAAACTGTTTTAGTACAAGGCAAGTAATTATTACAGTATTTCAACAACAACTTATTACTACTTTTCTACATAATCACCAAACAGATTCAAACATTTGTCGTACCGTGGAACAAGCTTTCTGGTGCCGGTCGAGTAAAATGTAGGGTCCTTAGTTTTTAACCAGTTTCGTACAGTCGCTTCTGCTTCAGGATCGTTTTGAAATTGTTTACCTCCGAGGTGTTCCTTTAGGGCTGGAAACAAATGGAAGTCGCTTGGTGCAAGGTCAGAACTATTGGGGGGGGAGGCAGAGGCGGATTAAGACACCTCGTGGCCCCGGGGCAATGAAGAATATGGGGGCCCTTTTCTATAGCTTTTTTATTAACAATACATATACATGTACTGTATAGTACATAGTACATTTACACGAATTATATGTACGGTGCTCAGGCTAATTGAGAAACAAACTTAAAAGAACCTTAACAGTATATTTTGCCGTTTGCCAGAACCAAACATTATTGAACAAACTTTACTTTGAGGCCTATAAAACAAAATAAAACGGAATTTGTCAGTTTGTGTACTCTGTCATATTTAATCAAAGAAGTTTGCGAAATCTCGAATTATATCATCGAAACTCAGTTGATTGGGGGCCCGTCAAGCATGGGAGCCTGAGGCTTCAGCCTCAATAGCCTCAGTGATAATCTGCCACTGAGGGGGCGCGGGATGATCGGTGACTTCCCAGTGGAACAATTCTAAAAGTTGACGTGTTTGATTTGCAGTGTGAGGGCGTGCATTGTCATGCAAGAACACCACACCTGTAGTAAGCAACCGGCGGGGATGTTTTCTTCTGATAGTCGTGCGGAGTCGCTGTTAAGTTTCACAATAAAAGTGGCATTTATTGTTGTCCCTTTTTGCATGAATTAAACATGCAAAACGCCTTTGCAGTGTTGCCACACATGCCTAACAAAATATTGTACTATGCATAATGCACCGGTAATTAACCTTGTAAATTTACTTTTTGAACAACTCTCGTGTAGGATATATATATATACACAAACTCAGAATGGTCCCCTTTAACATATATATATATATATATATATATATATATATAATATATATATATATATATATATATATATATATATATTGTTTAGGGGCTTCTTTGATGGAAATCGCAACTTTTCTAAAATGGGTTAACAAAGGCTTCAAACATTTGTCACATTTATTTGAAGTACAGTAGACGTTTCGGGAAAGCATTTTTTCATCATCAGTACTGTACCTGAAATACAATGTACAGTATTTAAAAATGTGCATCCTTTGAGAATTCTAAACAAACGTCTTTGATTTTGAGAAACTATTTGGAAAATGCAATTAGAAATATGACTCCATTGTAACATAATTATAGGTGACCGGAAATAATTACGAAATTGATCTTTATGGGAATTATCATCTTGTCTGGTGAGAATTGTTAATAACTTAACTGGAAAGTGATTTGTCGATTTAAACAGTTATTGGAGTTTGTTGGTATTGACTTGTTTTTTAACATTAATCACTTGTAGAGGTTTTGGAAGTTGCTTGCGTAGATTTTTGTAACAGTAAAAGAAGTACAGTACTGATATGAGGTTAATTTCACTTTACTATGTACCGAATATTCGGTATTTGGTAAAAAATGAGGATATTCGGTATTTTGCCAAATAGTTTTTAGTTGTTTTTAACCGAATACCGAATATTTGATAATTAGGGTAAATAACGTGGTTTACGAAATGGAACTTAAAATGTATTTTTTATTTCAAAGACTAAAAATTAGAAACAAATTCAACTTTGTATAATGATACTAATAAGTAATAACCTTACAAAAAAAAATTAACAGCAATAATAATAATTACCGTAAAGACAAAACATAATAATCGAAATTTAAGGCAAGTTGAATATCGTGAAGAAAAATTAGTCGTTCAGCAGCATCAGGAACTAAATGATTACGTGCGAAATAATTACATTTTTCGCGGAACTGAACAAACGTTCAATTCGTACGCTTGTGGGTGGCGTGGTGAGATATTTGCGAGCGAGAACTAATAGTTTCGGGAATCTTTCGCCTGATTGGCGTTCCCAGAACTTTCTTTTTGTTGCTATGGAAAGTCAGTCACATTCATTCTGTTTCCCAATATAAGAGAAACTATAAAATTGATAAATAAATTTTTGAAGCGTGAAAAAGTTATATGATTTGTATGCAAAATTTTTAAGTCTTATTTGGGTTGCGGGATACCAAGATAGAAACCTATAGTTTGGCGCTAACATATTTAGTTAAGATGCATAGTTAAGACCCTGTTACAGTTTTAGCTTTCTTATAGAAGTTAAAATGCATATTTATTGTTTTTAGAAGGTGGATTCAGCTAGAAGAGCGAGATTATATCGGTTGCACACGCAATACTAGTAAGCACTCACTGGTTTAAGGCAGCACTGATTGTGTGAGGAGACTCCAGCTTGGGATATAGTTGTGATTTTATTTAGTTTTGAACATTTTGCTCTAAAGTTTGGAACATATTTATAGTAAATAAAAGTATGTAGTCGGTGGATAGGGACCTAATGAAAAAATTTATTGTACAGTATACGTGATTTTCAGTTTTGAAAAAAAATAGGTTGTAGCTGTTGAATGGCTGGAATTTTTTAATTTTTTATTCAGGTTCAAGTTCCTCAAAAGTTTTTAGCCAAAAAATATATATTTACAGCAAAATATTCTGGTGTTGACTTTTTGCTCATTCTGTCTCCAAGATCTGACTCAAACTTTTTCTTTGTGGTTCAAATAAGTTTTAATGTGATTTTGGTGAAAATGAAGCTAAAGTCAACTTGGACAGAGAATTGTCCAAAGAACTCCACAAAAATATCGGAAGATAAGTCTGTAGTAAAACTGGTCTTAGCCTCTTAGGGTATAGTAACTTAAAAAAAAAAAAGAAACCTTGCCCGATGCCAATCCAAAGACCAACATGTCATGACACATTACCGTTATATCTCGTGTCCGGAAGTGTGTTTCCAGCGTGGTGAGCTTAAATCTGACCTTCAGTTTGACTCCGCATATTCTGTTTTTCAAATATTACTAATCGCAAACGAGTATTGGCTTCCTTGTTTTTCAAACAAAATGCTTAGACCGACCCGCGATTGACTTTTTAGCATTATCTTTGTTGTTTATTCGCAGGAGTGTGTTCCTTTCTACTCTTATCTTGCCCTCATATATCTCCTCATATATCTGCTAGCGCGCAGGGATAGTTAAGTAATCGGTTCAAGAATTTATTAAGTCGTTTTTTAATGTCAAATAATTATGTTGTAGGTTCTGTAAGTTCTGTAATACACACACACACACACACACACACACACACACACACACTGTGTATATATAATGTTATTCATCGATACATTCATTGTTTAATTGGATGTATGAAGAGTTAAATATTTTTCACATAGATTATTATTCCGCTTATACGCCCATTTCAGGGTACGAGCAGCTCGTACCTCGTGGCAGCATTGCCAAGCAAATAGAAGGCTTAAAGTACTGACGAGGATTTTGAACGTGGTTCATTATCACTGAAAGCAACAATGCCATGTTAGTCTAGTCCAAAAGGCATCCATATCCATATTCAGTTTATTTCAATTTTCGTTAGTTTGTTTTGCGGACACCTCCAGTCATTATCAGTCCTGGTGCATCATTCTTCAGGAGCAAGATGTACCACAAGTTGGTTTCCTCCCTAATATATATATATATATATATATATATACTGGGTCTCGGTAGTAGTTGGGTGGGAGACCGTCCTCTGCGCCCAGATTATGTAGCGACCCGTGTTCGGATCCCACGTAAAGCTGTAGGTCCCCTCCGTCATATGACCTTAGTTGTTGCGAAGGAGGTTAAACAACCCAAATAAATAAAAAAAAATATATATATATATATTATATATATATATTTTTTTTTATTATACGCCTGAACTCCTAGTATATAAGTATATAAAAGATTTTTACTCTTAAAATTTCATATTTTATTTTTATTTTCGTTTCTCCCTGTTCGGGTTCAAAATTTTCCAATTTGACGCTCTTTTGATCTTGTACTTTGAAGTTGGCGCACTGAAGCGTTTGTAGCCCTTATTCCATCTTAACACAAATCCCGAGATTTATTTATTTTTTATTTTTATTTGGCAATCATGATGAATGTAGACATAAAGTGAAGTATACACACCCTTTAGGTATACATACGCCTATATAGGAATAATTTTGGTATTAATACATGTTCCTAATTTTTATAGTATCTCTCTGATTGTTGACAATTAATTACCCTTATTTGGTACATAACTAGATTGTTGTTTACTGAAAACTCATTTTCTAGTATTTATTTTTGAATATGTGTGTGTGAGGTGAAGTGCCATGCAGTAGTGATATAGTCGAGACCACCATGGCCGAGACGGACACCTAAGCACCCGAGACCAGAAAAAAGGTCTCAAGACCGGTCTCGAGACCGAGACCATATGCAATTTTTGCCTGTATTCAATATTGTGTAATGCTTAATTCCTAAGCTTTGTATTTCACATTCAGGAATAAAGATTCTAAAGAAGTTATCGAGTGACAGTTGCAAAATTTACTCATAATTTATTCACAAATTTATAATTTGTGACATTTTTGAGCAGTTAATTGCCTACTTAAAACAAAATAAGTGTTTGTTGCACTTGAGGAACATCAGCATACTCAGCAGTGATGTCGTCAAGACAACACTGGGCGAGACCGAGACTGATTCCAGAAAAAAAGGTCTCGAGACCGGTCTCCAGTCCTACATTTGATCTCAGGGTTCCATTGAGTACTCGAGAAAAGATGCACAAAAGATGAGATTTCTCAAAAAAATTTGAAAGCTTCCGAAGTAGTTTAGACACTCTTGAAGTTCTAGTAAGCGAGGATGTCAATGTTACCTAAAGCTCGTATAGGGATCAATTTAGAATAATACAGGATACTTTTATACCCACTAAAATAGTTTCCTCATTGTCAACCAAGACGCCGAAATGGTTTAACAATGAAATTAGCAGTGTTGTTACGAAGAGAAATAGAGACTACAAAATACTTAAGTCACATTTCAACCAACGATTTCAGAAAATTATATAAAGCAACTTTGGAGAATGAAATCCTTAATTAGATCAGCGAAACGTGAAGAAGCTATAGTTGTTTCACTATGTAAAGTTAACTCTAAAGACTTTTTTGCCCATGTTAACAGCAGAAAGCCAATTTAGAATTTCGTAAGTCTTCTGAAAGATAAAAAATGACAGTATCAAATTCTCGGATTACGTATGATGGTGACCATCCTGAAGAGACCATAATTTGTATGAGATGAGGTGCAGCAACTAAGTGACGAGATGAATAAGTACAAGTCACTCGGTTCCGACTTATTTCCTTCAAGGGTCTGAAAAGAGGTTAGCCGCAATATTGTTGATGATTTAGTAACCATATTCAAACAATCATTCGAATTAGGGAAAGTTCCAACCGACTGGAAATTATCAAATGTTACACCAATTCTTAAAAAGGATAATAGGCAAAATCCTTGTAATTACCACCCAATCAGTTTAATATCAATTGTCAGCAAGCTGTTGGAATCCATTATTACAGAACGTAATGTGTATCACCTTGAATCACACAATTTAATTTTTTATTCTCAACATAGATTCAGGCATCATAGATCTTGTCTAACAAACCTGTTACAATTTTTCCATAATATGTATACTTTACGACTCAACTAGACAAATAGATATAATGTATCTCGACTTTCAAAAAGCCTTTGACAAAGTCCCTCACGCGAGATTGATGACTAAAGTTAGACGACGAGGAATTACCATGCTCGTTTCCAACTGGATTGAAGATTAGTTAGAGAGATAGAAAGCAGAGAGTGGTAATAAATGGAGTGGCTTCGGAGTGTGCCCCCGTCACCGGTGGGGTTCCACAGGGGGGTTCTGTTCTGGGTCCTTTTTATCATCTTCACTAACGATATAGGCGTTGGGCTTTAAGTACAATTTCTAAATTTGCAGACGATACCAAATTAGGAAATAGTGTAAGTAATGAGGAGCGCGTAAGAATGCTTCAAAATGATCTTGATAGGTTGGGCAAATGGTCTGGTACTTGGCAGACGTCATTCAACTCGGACAAATGTAAGGTAATAAACATAGGTTACAAGAACCTGAAGACCCGCTGTTCTCTCTTGGGGAGGAACTTGACTGAGACTGATTTAGAGAAAAACTTAGGAGTTTATATCAGTAATGATCTCAAACCGTCAAAGCACTGTGCAGAAGTCGAAAAGAGGGCGTTAAAAATACTGGGTTATATTAAAAAAGTTCCAATTTCGAAACAAGGAGATTGTAATGTCTCTTTACAGTTCACTGGTTAGACCTCAACTCGAGTATTGTGTGCAGTTTTGGTCTCCGTCCCTTCGGAAGGATATAGAAAGGCTGGAAAGTATACAAGCAAGTGCCACATAGTTGATCCCTTCAATAAGACTGTAAAACTACCAACGAAGATTAGCATGCTTAAATCTATTTACCTTAGGAACCAGGAGGTTGCGTGGTTAGCTTATTCAAGTTTTCAAGATGCTGAATAGAATAGACAGGGTAGACTACAGGAAATTATTCTCATTTAATACCAATCCAACGAGAAATAATGGTTTTAAATTAGAACCTAAAGCATTTAGTACTTCCATCTGTAGTAAGTTGTTCTCCTATAAAATAGTTAATATCTGGAACCAGCTTCCCTCGGAGGTTGTTTCAAGCCGAAGGGTAAATATGTTTAAAAATAGGTTTGACAAAGTTCCGAAAGCGCTCAGTATTTAAGACTGTTCTCGCGTATAACATAATTTAAGAATCAATCAAATAAGTATTTTGAAAATAGTATTAAAACGTAACCCCGCAGGAATTTGTTTAAACATTTACTCCTACACTTAGTCCTCCCCCTACTTTAGAGAGACGTCTCCGGTTGCATTGTGCCCCTCATAACATCATCAACCATCGAGCAACTCATTTTTTATTACTTGCCTCATAAATACCTCTAAGTGGGAGACATTTGAAGTCGCCGTAGCAACAACGGGTGATCACTCACGAAACACGTTCATTCTCCATAAGGGACAAATACACGGAGTTAAATACAGGGACCTTCCACTGATATTCCTCGCCGGAAAGATATTTTCTCTACTCTCGCGGTGGCCCAACACCGCGAAGTATGAATGAGTCAGTATATCACTTGTAACATAAATACCTTTTACGGCTGGAGACACAAGTTGAAACTCGGTGACATTCAAAGAGGCAGATACATACACATGACAGACATCCGATTACAGAAAACACGTTAGTAGTATAGCCGCTAAAGGGGAGAGTGCAAGAATGTTGCAGGTTATTATGTAATGTTGCAAAGGGGGGTTGTTGCAAGGGGGTGGGGGTTGTTGCAAAGGGGGGGGTGGGGGAAACTTGGAGGCGGCGTTATCCCCCAAAGAGAGAGGAGGAGAGAAAGGAGGAGAGGTGTTCACCTGGCAGGAGCCAAGTGCACATTAAGACTTCAGCCGAGTTGGCGTTGTTTTATAGGCTCCTAATCAGCCAGTTGGCGTAAATGGCTTGAGTTGCCAGATACCGCGATACCATTGTATACATTATTATAGACTCCTAATCAGCCAGTTGGCTGTAAATGGTTGTCAGATACCTCTTTTTAGCAGTATTATTGTATACATTATTATTATATACGCCTAATCAGCCAGTTGGCTGTAAATGAGTTGCCAAATAGCGCCATGTATTCATTTAATCGAAGACAGAGTTGCCAGATACCATTGTATACACTATTATAGACTCCTAATCAGCCAGTTGGCTTAGAAGGCTTAAATATTGCCAGATACCTCTTTTTAGCAGTATTATTGTATACATTATTATTATATACGCATAATCAGCCAGTTGGCTGTAAACGGCTTGAGTTGCCAGATACCACTTTTACCCATTATTATGGCGAGTTGTCTCCAATTAAAAGATTTCGTTCCATCAAATACCATTGTATGCATTATTATATTTGAATACCGGTAGTAGAAGGCATAACAATTAAGTAAAACAACATTGCATCATTCTTTTTATTATAAATATATAGAAAATAAATATACATTTGAGGAATATGCATATAACAGAAATATATACACACAATTATGGATATATATAAAATAAAATATACATTTCAAATAAATATACACTTCAATAGAAATATGTACATAACAGTACAGGAGAAATACACACACACACACAATTATGGAGATATATTTATAAAATAAATATACTTTTCAAATAAATATACATTTCAATAGAAATATGCGTATAATCAGTACAGGAGAAATGTCAAGCAAAATATAAATACAATTCACTTTTTTTTCAAAATACTAAACTCGGTCTTAATCGAGTTTACAATTACATCATTATTGCTCTGCATTACGCAGTATATGCGACTTAATAATATTTCACCGCTTAAAGTATAGGGAAACCTGTATTCGATATGAAGGGCTTTCATATCGTTCAGTACTATTTTTGTTCCCACTTTACAACCGGTTGGTAAGTCATCTTTAAATACGTCTAGAATACAATCAAAAGCACGCACAAAGAGTTCATCGTTAGCTACATTATTAAACACAAGTTTATAAGAACGCTTTTCCAATCGAGGGTTTATTTCTACCGACTCGAGCTTTTCAACCGTGAACTCACTCAACATAGCGGCAATTGAAATAATCTTCTAAATCGTTACGACAACTGCGCGTTATATAAAGAAATAGTTCTTCAGGGTGAACGGTGTAGGTGAGCTCAGCCTTGTACCGATCAATTGCTTTGTACCAAAGTTCATGGTATTTCAAAGAGTCTAAACTTTTTAAATAAACATCCAGCACTAGACCATTCTCACCAGCCCTACACTCGGTAAACCCATCGAGCAGAGCGGTGTATGCGTATTCAAGTACTGTATCAAATAAAACATATCCGTAACACGCGCGTCTAATATAGGTTTCAGTTTACGGAATCCGACGATTTCAAACATTCTGTCGAGGATGAAACGGTTTCGCGTAGGAATAAGAGCGTTATTATCAGAAGCATTCTTCCACATCAACCGTATATCAATGCACGGCCGATCGTTATTTATACACAACGTACATACAACGGCGTATGAGGGTGCGTCACTAATCTGCTCTCTTTTTGTACCTACGTTAGCAGGTATTTTATAACGATCTTCAGTCCACTTCTCAACTATCACAAAGATTCTATTCATCTCCTCGATACTTAAATAAACCCGTTTGTTTGTCGGTCTACATTCCGTTTCCAGTACATAGCTAATGGTACCGGAATTACGCCTGAACACGCGCAACGATTTCGTCACGGACACATCGTACGAGGCGTTGAGAATGCTGCTCAAAGGAAGTTCCATCGTATTCGAGGAGCGCACGTCCACTCGGCTCAAGCTCTGAGATAACTATGAGCCGTGTGAGGCACGCAGGTAGGCAGGAATGGTTCGACGGGCGGCTGACTCGATGATACGTGAATGGGCTTGTTCCGCGAGTCGAATTGTTGTACCGGTACAAGAATATCACTACCAGCCTACGCACCAGACATTTTGGATAAGAACTAGGAACATTTTATGTTTTACTAAATATCTCCACACTCCGGCGCACTATTTGAGAGGAACATATGTTCATATTTTTCCTTTCTGCCCATCAAAACGATACTCGTCTCTAAACTCTGTTAAAAATTCACGCACGGCACTAGCCACAACCTCACTACGAACCTCATCATGATATACGTTAATATAGTGATAAAAATACTTAAGATTGTCCATGATCACGAGATTCACATTTCCAGTCGTAGGGTATGAGTAATCGACATGGTGTAGCATGACGTAATACCGCTTGTCACACCACCCATCAGCAAGACTCATTATCCATACCTGCTGCTTCTCTTCTGCACGCGTTGTTTCTTTTACTTCACGGTGTATGTGAGACTTTATAAAGTTTAGCTCTGCAGTATACTTCAGCACATCGTCTGTGCAACGAAAGCCTTCAACGGTCTCACCAGAACATCCGTAGAGTATTTGTACATCTTGGAACTTCGCACAATCCAATGTGTTTTTAAAAGAGGCATAGGAGGGATGAATAGGAAGTTTTTCGGTATCCACCACATCCTGGCACTTTACTGAATACCATTTCGTAAACGTTGTACAAGCAATATTAAAGGTAGCCATTTGAATACACGTCTGATCTGAATACACGTCTGATCTCTCGGGCTTACTGCGGTCGACTGACCACGCAGGGATTCCCAGATAGTAGCATGACTCACGGTCTTACAGTGGGCGGAGCTTAGAACTTTCACCTACACACACACCACACACACCACACACACACACACACACAAAGGAGAAAGTGAAACGCTATTTGAAACATGATTTATTTAATAAACGAGATATTCAAGATATATATTTACAAATACGATTTAATAAACGAGATATTCAAGTTTTATATATATATATATATATATATATATATATATATATATATATATATATATATATATATATTTACAAATAGATACGATTATATACAAGACGTGTGAGTTAGAATCATCATTGGTATCCAAAGGGTACGGTATCATAGGTACCAGGTAACTGGTAACGTTTCCTATAGGTGTTACGGCACACCATCGTACCCCTAAGTTCCTTCACGCCCCCCAGCTCTGCGCCCGAAAATTGTGGGTGCCTACAATTAGTTGGTGAGGTTGTTCATCCAAACATACTAGATCCTTCAACGACTCAAAGTTAACAACCTCCCGATTCGCATGGTTGAGCGTAATACCCTTTGCCTTCACGATATATTTCATTTCCTCCCCCACCTGACCCGTACCCCATAAGTCTTAGGTCCTGTTGAGGCAAAAGAGTCGGCGTATGCGTTGTCCCCATACTCATCCTTGATCTCATCAGTGAGCTCGCCGAGGAACTCCCCAATAGTGGGCATGTATTCACCCTCCCTCTCTGTGAATATCACGCTATCTGTATCGGCATACAATACTCCGCCCAAGAGAATGCAATAGACCCAAAGTTTTATACGGGCGTAGGCTGTTGTGAAGCTGACCACAGGTATGTTTGTAACCCTTGAGGTATCTGTGGCAAATTCAGTGTTGTTGTACTTTATTACGTAAGTATTACCTACATTTACGATCTCCATGACCTCTTTATCGGGGGCATTGGCATAATCCCAGACATCGCTATAACTTTGTGCCAAATGAATGCTCCCTCTGCCGGTATTCTGCGCAAATTTTCCCCATAGACTGTTTAGACAACTTTGCACTAAAGCGCTTGCCAGGATTCTTTACAATTTGGACACGATCAAGTTGTATACCTTCGCGGTCGCGGTAACGTTGAATATAGGCAGACTTTTCATCTTCGGTATCAACTCCTCGCGGATACCCTGATGCCTCAACCTTATCCTTCAAAAAGGTGTTTATATATGGTGTGAAAAGGTTGGGTAGCTTCTGAAACCTCCACACCTCATGTATCTTCAGTATTCTATAACCATGGCGCACGGCTAGGGCCAACTCAGGACTTGTATATACGCCTCTGATCTTACGCTGGTGGGGTATATGGTTACATTCGCCGTTATCCTCTTCCGCGCACTTCACGCACAGGGGAAACGAGCTTGTCGTCGATAACGACAGGTAAGATCGGCATCCATAAATTGCGTGGGGGTAGTACGTCTACGAAAGATATCCCAAAGTAACGATCATTCAATTTTTTTGAAAATTCATTGATGGATGGTAGGCTAGGCCCCACCAGTTTCTCAGGAGCGCCCACGGGGTACGGATGGCTCTTCATCACGTATGGGTATAAAGAACAGAAATCGTAGTAATGGAGCTTCACGCCCTCCGTAGGTGGGAAGTATAGTCTGAAAGGATTTGTACATCCTCCAAACAAGCTATCACCACATTTGAGAGGATCCAGCACCATTGAACGCTTGATCGCTTTTATTTCCTCACGGTACACCTCGTCTGTCTCCATCCGTGCATCATATTCATGCTCCCACAAGACTTTGTGAGTGAACTGTGATCCTATAAGTTGATCGCGGGTGCGGGTCGATGCAAGACAGTCGGCAGGAGACCTACCGTGGATATCTCCGGTGACTCCGCACTCAGGACGGGGGCATCCATGCCACCAGCAACCGTTAAAGGAGTACACAGTCTTCACACCAGTGACACGGTTTTCACTTAACCCATCAACCCAAAAAAACACGTCCATTAATCTTAATGGGTACTTCACCCGTGTTGCGGGCGTGCTTTATGTATACACCTGTCTGTTGCTGTAGGTGTATGAGCCAGTAAATAGCCTTGTGCCGTAACTGCGGGGATTGTTTCGGTGAATAATGGCTAAGGTGTCTTTCGGCATGAAGTTATTCTTGAACACCGTAAAACATAATGATGCGATGGTGGTTGCGACTTGCAGTGGATCGCATTTGAAACGGGCTATGTACATCCTTCTAAAGGCCTGGAAACATACTCTAAGCACGCGCACATCATTCACGCAATAACGCTCACATTCATCAGCTATATTATAAGGGTTACTTTCATTAAAACTGTCGTAGTATCGATCAAAGTCTTCACGTTCATCCATACAGTCAAAATAATGTTTGGGGGGTGGTGGGCCTACGTAGTTTAAAGTCTCGCTGGTGAGGAAAGTGTATGGGAAGTATCCTTTGGAAACTTCAGCTGCTACTCCCATCACCTTGGGTAGCTTTGCTAATTTACAAGGTGTGAATAATAAAGTATTTTTAAATTGTACATTGCCTCTTATCTGCATCTGTATTAATTTGTTGAATCTTTTCAATGGATCACCTGTAAATATCTCAGAGGATTCGTGTTCAAGCAACTCCTTATAAAGGAACTGCGTGTCAAACTTTGCCCCGTTATGGGCGAGAATATACACAGTCATTTTTTTGAACTTGTCGGCTAACTTAACAATATAGGACACAAATAGTTTCACAGGACTATCGCTGACATTCGTTTTAAAAACGTTTGTCCGTTTACCACATTTGGGGCACTCGTCACATTCGATATCCATACACTCATCACAGATAGTCTGGCTCACAAGTAAATGTGGAATTACCTCTTTGGTTTCAGCGTTCGTATATGTTTCTATATCGTAGTATACAGTTATACAAGGGTTATTTTTAGGCTTAGCATCTTTCATATAACATACATGCTTTACTCCATCCGCCTTATATTCCTCCTGGCATGTAGGACAGTGAATTACGTCACACTTGTGCTTAAATTTTCCCCAATTATCCATTGTGTGAAACATACCACATTCACAGATTCTCATTTTCCTGCACGTGCCAATTGATTTATGGAAATCAAAACAGCTATTATTGAAAAATGTGCGTCTACACACATCACAGTCTCTCTTCTCAGCTTCAACTACACGGCTTTCACATTTGGTGCTTTTACACTGCTCACATACCATGTGACATTCTTTACAATGTCTCACTATATCATCCGCAAACTCGAGGCATCCCTTACACAAATCATGATGTCTCCCATATTTTCGACTTTTGTCATAACTCGCGTAAAGCCACCTTATATTACGGATGGGGAGATACGTTGTCCCTGACAATCCTAAAATAAGTAGGGGCCTTGTACGATCTCTCACACAGCTTTTAAAAACATACACAGTCCTACGACGATCATCCAACCCAAACACAACTATGCGGACATTCATTTCCTGTTCTACCCTTCTCAACTCTTCAGGACCCATATTAAAGTCAAATTCAAGTTCACAGTCTACAGCTAGTTTACGGGCACGCTCCACGACTGTAGGCAACCAAATTTTTGAGTTCGTGTATTTTGTACAGTAAACATACGTGCTAAGAGTACTGCTATAAAGCCGCAACCACGATCGACGTTTATATGCCGTCTATAAATAGCTTGAGAATTGAAGTTAAGAGTATACGGTATGGCACTATGACCCGCAACACGGTATACATGGTCAATATTTACCGTGAAGTTGTCCATATTGAAGGCTATACTACTTTGGGCGGCTTGCATTATATGCCCTAATATATATTCTACATCTTCAGCCGCCAAACGTCTAAATGGCACTATCACCCAATAATCGTCTACATCACCGTCATCTGACCCGAATCCAAAGGACAGACTCGTCCTGACTTCACGCTCGTCACGATTCTGAAGAGCAAACTCTATAATATGCTCTACAACCCGGCGTAGTCCGCGCTCAATTCCACTGCTATACATGACTCTAGGGTCGACCCTGACTCTATACCGATTTCTAGTCAAGGCTGGGGTGGGGGCTGCGGATCGCACCAATTCCAGTGTTATACCATCCTCAACAGAACGGGGGGCGGCGGATGAATTAGTGGCTATATTAGCCGAAGGTGCTGCTGATGGGGGCCCTGTTGCGTAGGAGGTTGATGGTTGGGGCTCTATTATTGTAGACTTAACAGAACGGGGGGCGGCGGATGAATAAGGGGATATATTAGGTGCTGCTGGGGTTGTTGTTGCGTAAGAGGTTGAGGGTTGGGGATCTATTACCGCTGCAACAGACGCGTATTTCGGTCGCTTTATACCTGACGTGGATATCTCATACCTCCGCTTTGGACGTGTTACCGGTATCGCTGGTGAGGGTTCAGGGGAGGAGATCACAACTACACTGTCGTCGAGGTCATCCGTAATGATGGGCTGCTCTACCTCATCGTCATTCACGGTTCTGTGGGAGAAGAAATATAAGGATCAGCACTCAAAATTTGTAATATTTTGTAAATGACTCACTTAGGAGTGTGACGTGTTAGAAATGGACTCTGTAGAAAAATTCAGATTCACGAGCCCATCCACATGTATTATATCTGGACCTACAGGATGTGGTAAAACTGTGTTTATACTTAAAATCATTAAAGAAAAGGGGGAGATGTTCTCGAAATTTGTGCATAAAGTTATATGGTGCTATTCTACGTATCAATCAGTGTTCAACGAGTACCAAGATGATATTTTGTTCCACAAAGGCGTATATGACGTTAATTCGTTAAAGGGAAATGAACATACAATCATTGTAATTGACGATCTCATGTTGGAGATGGATAAAACGTTTGCCGAGACATTTACAGTATTCTCCCACCATCTTAACATAAGCGTGTTCTTCATCAATCAGAATCTATTTTTCAAAAATAAATACATGCGCGATGTGTCGTTAAATACGCAATATCTAGTCTTATTCGCGCAACGTAGAGATGTATCACAAATTGGGGTATTAGCCAATCAAATGTTCCCGAATCAGCGTAAGGAGTTTTTGGAAGTTTATAAAGAAGCTACAAGCACGCGTTACGGATATTTGCTTTGCGACCTTCATCCGCGAAACACGTTTAGAGTGCTTCTGCGAACGAATATATTTCCAAACGAGCCTGAAACGGTGTATATTCCAGAATGACAAAGAGACTAAAGAAATACCGTGAA
This sequence comes from Bathynomus jamesi, assembly GCA_023014485.1. NCBI lineage: Eukaryota > Metazoa > Arthropoda > Malacostraca > Isopoda > Cirolanidae > Bathynomus > Bathynomus jamesi. Next base: position 127,674 of record JAJOZX010000744.1, on the reverse strand, counting down.
TTAATAAAAATCTATCATCGACTGCCTCGGGCAATGCAGCAGATGTTTATTAAAAATATCGATGCCGACTTTTTAAAATGCATCTGTGAAATCTGTCTTAACGTTATTAATTGCAATGTATCAATGAAAACCCATCAGAAGGCTCGCCTACGCCGCTACAAGAACATAATACGTGCACTCGCTCGTAAAAGCCAAACTGTAGCGAAGAAAAAACGAATTATTGTACAAACAGGAGGGTCATTTCTCCCCATCTTATTTTCAGTTTTGGGTCCTTTACTGACTAGATTAATATAATGAAGAAAGTGGTAGTGATTCCCCACGAGGTGTACGCCTCACTGCAAAGGAATCCAGACACGTATCTAGATCCCCGTAAAAGCAGACTTAAAAGAATGGAAAGCGAATTGTTAGCCCTATTAAACAGTGAAAAAACACCTGATGAGAAAAGACTCTTATACCAAGAAGCTCTGCAGAAATTTCTTCACGAGTACGAAAATTATAAGAGCCCTACAGAGATTCCTGTGGTTATTAGGCACAGCACGGGGGACGATGGCGACATAGGATCTGTACCCGACGACACAGCTGACCAACCAAAAAGATTAGCCACACAACATATCGAACATGTATTAAAAAATACCCTCCCACTTACATTGAGGAGTAAAGGCTTAAGTCTTTATAATCTATTGAATGAGGATCCCGCCATACAATGGACCGATACAGGGGAGATCATTGTGGAAGGATCAAAGGTACAGGGATCGAATATCGTAGACATTGTCCATGATCTGGTGAGAAAGTGGGATAGGCCATCACCATCAGGATGGAAGCATATTAAAGCAAGACTACAACAAATAAATGTCCCTAAAACGTTGATAGGAAATCTGAACAGGTTAAAAGACTTGGAACATGCAACGCCTGTGACACAATTGAAGGCGCCGTCACCCCCGGCGGTAACACCTTTGAAGAGGAGCAAGAAGAGGTTAAACCAACCCTACCCACGTGCCTCTAAAATACGCAAATGGCTAACGTATTAACTAAACGCTATTATGACATTTCTACCCCATCCTCTTACGGCGGCGTAGATAGACTGTACAGAAGTGTTTACGGAGTAGGAAAAAAAGATGTTGAAAGATTTTTGAGGGAGCAGAACGCTTATACGCTTCATAAGCCTGTGAGAAAAAGGTTTAAAACAGCCAAGACAACGGCTTCCTCGATTGATTCTATTTGGCAAGCAGATTTAACAGACATGCAAAGATATTCTGTGTATAACGATGGTTACCGCTACATTCTATTCATAATAGACGTATTCTCTAGATATCTGTGGCTAGTTCCTCTGAAAAATAAATCACCTGAAACAGTTGCTAAAGCCACCAAAACGCTAATGTTAAAAGAAAACAGGGTTCCTGGCTATTTTTGTACGGATATGGGGAAGGAGTTTATAGGCCGTGCTTTTCAGAATATGTTGACAGAGTTTAATATCAGCTATTACACAACCAATTCTATACATAAGGCTTCTTTAGCTGAAAGAGTTCAGCGCACCATAAAGGAACGCATGCACCGTTATTTTACACATAAAAACACATACAGATTTCTAGACATTCTGGAATCATTGGCATCATCCTACAACTGCTCACACCACCGCACGATTGGGGCAACACCTAACGAAGTTTTAGAAAGAGGTACGCTCCCGAGAAGAGATGGATCACCACCACCACCACCACCTCACTCTGCGCGCTTCAAAATCAATGATTATGTAAGGCTGTCGCGTTCGGGGAATAAATTCGCAAAGGGTTTTCAGCAAGGATGGACACGCGAGATTTTTAAAGTTAGGGCTGTGAGACCTAAAGGTGAGATGATGATGTATTACATTGACGATTTGAATGGGGAAGAAATCTCAGGAGGCTTTTACCGCGAGGAATTGCAGAAAGTTGCGTTTAATTTAGAAAAAAATGTGTTTAAAATTGAGAAAATTTTAGGAAGCAAAGGTTCAGGAAGGAGAAAAATGTACCTGGTGAAATGGCTAGGGTACCCAGAAAGCTTCAACACCTATATAAAAGCTGATGCAATAATGAAGCTTAAATAGTATGCAACATGGCTCCTAACCATTTCTACGTCACTCTCCCGTCCTCCTCGTCCCTGTCTGTACACCCTAACAACACGCTAGCCAACTTTGTAACAGAACTCCATGGGCACATTGAATTGGGTCGTGATTCGTATGAGGTGGGGATATGCGAAATTCAGCTGGACACCGTCTTTTTAAATATTGAACATAAAGAAACCGTTTTTACGATTCTTAGAGACATTGACGAGTGTGAAAAAGCTGGGGTAGCTATGGATGAAACTATGCGCATCGCTCGGACTAAGATTGCACGGTATTACAGTACAGAAGTAAGACTAGGGCCGGGTCAATATGGTTCGGCCGAGGATGTTGTGAGAGGCTTAAACGTAAGTTTAAGAAACTCAAACCTTACGAATGATTTAGTATATGAAATCGTAAACAACCCTGCACATACACTAATCCTAAAATCAAAGACTAACAGACGTCTTAAAGAACATAGAAAGTTCAAAATTCTAACCAACGGCCGATATAGCGCAGCCTTCCAAAGAGAGACATTTCACGAGACACAGTATAACTTCTCCAGATTAATGTATCAATTGAAGATGGAGAAATTGGCTGAAAGGTCCCCAGACATGTGCTATATTTACAGTAATATAGTAGAGCACCAGTTTGTTGGGGATACCCAGGCACGCCTGCTGCGCATTGCTCACATCCCCAACCATAGAGGAAGGAGTTTGAGTATTACATATGACAGACCCCCTTATGTGAATGTCGCAACTAATTTAATAACCAATATCACAATATATATAAGAACGATTGAGGGCGAAAACTTCCCATTCGGTAACGGGAGCTTAACAGTGAAGCTACACTTTCGACGCACTGAGTTATAATGGATAGAAAGCCTTTCACCGTCTATCGAGGGATGCGATACCAGCGCGGTAGTGGACTTGGATCCATTTTTTCATCCATACTACGTACGGCTGTTCCTTTGCTGAAGAGGGGTGCCAGATACCTTGGAAGGAAAGCGCTACAATCAGGCCTTAACACTGCAGAAGACATATTGGCCGGGGCTAAACCTAAAGAAGCTCTAAAAAAACATTTAAAGCGTACACGGAACGAAATCATCAAAGATGCAAAGAGAAAAATGCGTGGTGGCGGGAAGAAGAAGAGGGCTCCCCGGAAGAAGAAGGGGTCACGTGGTATTAAACGTAAAAGGCTATCAAAAAAGAAATGCTGTAAGCGAATGAAACCCATGGTTGACCACTTTTTTGACTGATATAAGCTAAGGATATTGATCTCATGAATCATAGTTTGTTTACCACTTGTCGAGAGAGGAGTCACTATTTCGCCATGGCACGCTTCATCCACCCATGTAGTTCACAATGCTGTAAATCGGAGCTGTCCTTTTTTGAGCTCCCGCCAACCCAAGTTTCTATTGAGCACAGTGACTTTATTACAATTAACCCTTTAAACACAATTAGTTCCCCGAGTGCACCTATAGAATTCGTGATACCCAGCTCAGGTCCTTACTTTTTTGATCCAAGCTGTGTGCACATGTACGCTAAGCTACGTATAGCCCATTCTGATGGAACGGTCTGCGATGACAAATATGCTGTATACCCTGAAACAAACTTTCTCCACGCCATATTCAACAAGTGTGACGTATATTTAAATCAGACCAACATATCGGCAGGCACGGGGTACTATCATCTACGAGCCTATTTGGAAAATGTCCTCAACTTTTCCAAAGAAGCGAAGGCTACCTTTTTAAGTGCGGAGGGATATTATCAAACTAAAGATGAAAATAGTATAAAGGACAAATTTAAAAATTCTAAAAAGAAAATATACGAGTGTTTTGGACGGTTGCACACAGATTTCACTTTCCAGGAGAAGTTGCTTGTGAACGGGGTGGATATGAAAATAAAGCTCACCCGCACGAGTCCTGAGATCTGCTTAAACCTGGTCAATTCTCAAGCTATTTATTGACGGCATATAAACGTCGATCGTGGTTGCGGCTTTATAGCAGTACTCTTAGCACGTATGTTTACTGTACAAAATACACGAACTCAAAAAATTTGGTTGCCTACAGTCGTGGAGCGTGCCCGTAAACTAGCTGTAGACTGTGAACTTGAATTTGACTTTAATATGGGTCCTGAAGAGTTGAGAAGGGTAGAACAGGAAATGAATGTCCGCATAGTTGTGTTTGGGTTGGATGATCGTCGTAGGACTGTGTATGTTTTTAAAAGCTGTGTGAGAGATCGTACAAGGCCCCTACTTATTTTAGGATTGTCAGGGACAACGTATCTCCCCATCCGTAATATAAGGTGGCTTTACGCGAGTTATGACAAAAGTCGAAAATATGGGAGACATCATGATTTGTGTAAGGGATGCCTCGAGTTTGCGGATGATATAGTGAGACATTGTAAAGAATGTCACATGGTATGTGAGCAGTGTAAAAGCACCAAATGTGAAAGCCGTGTAGTTGAAGCTGAGAAGAGAGACTGTGATGTGTGTAGACGCACATTTTTCAATAATAGCTGTTTTGATTTCCATAAATCAATTGGCACGTGCAGGAAAATGAGAATCTGTGAATGTGGTATGTTTCACACAATGGATAATTGGGGAAAATTTAAGCACAAGTGTGACGTAATTCACTGTCCTACATGCCAGGAGGAATATAAGGCGGATGGAGTAAAGCATGTATGTTATATGAAAGATGCTAAGCCTAAAAATAACCCTTGTATAACTGTATACTACGATATAGAAACATATACGAACGCTGAAACCAAAGAGGTAATTCCACATTTACTTGTGAGCCAGACTATCTGTGATGAGTGTATGGATATCGAATGTGACGAGTGCCCCAAATGTGGTAAACGGACAAACGTTTTTAAAACGAATGTCAGCGATAGTCCTGTGAAACTATTTGTGTCCTATATTGTTAAGTTAGCCGACAAGTTCAAAAAAATGACTGTGTATATTCTCGCCCATAACGGGGCAAAGTTTGACACGCAGTTCCTTTATAAGGAGTTGCTTGAACACGATTCCTCTGAGATATTTACAGGTGATCCATTGAAAAGAGGCAACAAATTAATACAGATGCAGATAAGAGGCAATGTACAATTTAAAGATACTTATTATTCACACCTTGTAAATTAGCAAAGCTACCCAAGGTGATGGGAGTAGCAGCTGAAGTTTCCAAAGGATACTTCCCATACACTTTCCTCACCAGCGAGACCTTAAACTACGTAGGCCCACCACCCCCCCAAACATTATTTGACTGTACTGTATGGATGAACGTGAAGACTTTGATCGATACTACGACAGTTTTAATGAAAGTAACCCTTATAATATAGCTGATGAATGTGAGCGTTATTGCGTGAATGATGATGTGCGCGTGCTTAGAGTATGTTTCCAGGCCTTTAGAAGGATGTACATAGCCCGTTTCAAATGCGATCCACTGCAAGTCGCAACCACCATCGCATCATTATGTTTTACGGTGTTCAAGAATAACTTCATGCCGAAAGACACCTTAGCCATTATTCACCGAAACAATCCCCGCAGTTACGGGCACAAGGCTATTTACTGGCTCATACACCTACAGCAACAGACAGGTGTATACATAAAGCACGCCCGCAACACGGGTGAAGTACCCATTAAGATTAATGGACGTTTTTTGGTTGATGGGTTAAGTGAAAACCGTGTCACTGGTGTGAAGACTGTGTACTCCTTTAACGGTTGCTGGTGGCATGGATGCCCCCGTCCTGAGTGCGGAGTCACCGGAGATATCCACGGTAGGTCTCCTGCCGACTGTCTTGCATCGACCCGCACCCGCGATCAACTTATAGGATCACAGTTCACTCACAAAGTCTTGTGGGAGCATGAATATGATGCACGGATGGAGACAGACGAGGTATACCGTGAGGAAATAAAAGCGATCAAGCGTTCAATGGTGCTGGATCCTCTCAAATGTGGTGATAGCTTGTCTGGAGGACGTACAAATCCTTTCAGACTATACTTCCCACCTACGGAGGGCGTGAAGCTCCATTACTACGATTTCTGTTCTTTATACCCATACGTGATGAAGAGCCATCCGTACCCCGTGGGCGCTCCTGAAAACTGGTGGGGCCTAGCCTACCATCCATCAATGAATTTTCAAAAAATTTGAATGATCGTTACTTTGGGATCTCTTTCGTAGACGTACCCCCCACGCAATTTATGGATGCCGATCTTACCTGTCGTTATCGACGACAAGCTCGTTTCTTCTGTTCGTGAAGTGCGCGGAAGAGGATAACGGCGAATGTAACCATATACCCCACCAGCGTAAGATCAGAGGCGTATATACAAGTCCTGAGTTGGCCCTAGCCGTGCGCCATGGTTATAGAATACTGAAGATACATGAGGTGTGGAGGTTTCAGAAGCTACCCAACCTTTTCACACCATATATAAACACCTTTTGAAGGATAAGGTTGAGGCATCAGGGTATCCGCGAGGAGTTGATACCGAAGATGAAAAGTCTGCCTATATTCAACGTTACCGCGACCGCGAAGGTATACAACTTGATCGTGTCCAAATTGTAAAGAATCCTGGCAAGCGCTTTAGTGCAAAGTTGTGTCTAAACAGTCTATGGGGAAAATTTGCGCAGAATACCGGCAGAGGGAGCATTCATTTGGCACAAAGTTATAGCGATGTCGGATTATGCCTATGCCCCCGATAAAGAGGTCATGGAGATCGTAAATGTAGGTAATACTTACGTAATAAAGTACAACAACACTGAATTTGCCACAGATACCTCAAGGGTTACAAACATACCTGTGGCCAGCTTCACAACAGCCTACGCCCGTATAAAACTTTGGGGTCTATTGCATTCTCTTGGGCGGAGAGTATTGTATGCCGATACAGATAGCGTGATATTCACAGAGAGGGAGGGTGAATACATGCCCACTATTGGGGAGTTCCTCGGCGAGCTCACTGATGAGATCAAGGATGAGTATGGGGACAACGCATACGCCGACTCTTTTGCCTCAACAGGACCTAAGACTTATGGGGTACGGGTCAGGGTGGGGGAGGAAATGAAATATATCGTGAAGGCAAAGGGTATTACGCTCAACCATGCGAATCGGGAGGTTGTTAACTTTGAGTCGTTGAAGGATCTAGTATGTTTGGATGAACAACCTCACTAACTAATTGTAGGCACCCACAATTTTCGGGCGCAGAAGCTGGGGGGCGTGAAGGAACTTAGGGTACGATGTGTGCCGTAACACCTATAGGAAACGTTACCAGTTACCTGGTACCTATGATACCGTACCCTTTGGATACCAATGATGATTCTAACTCACACGTCTTGTATATAATCGTATATATTGTAAATATATATATATATATATATATAAAACTTGAATATCTCGTTTATTAAATCGTATTTGTAAATATACATAACTTGAATATCTCGTTTATTAAATAAATCATGTTTCAAATAGCGTTTCACTTTCTCCTTTGTGTGTGTGTGTGTGGTAGGTGAAAGTTCTAAGCTCCGCCCACTGTAAGACCGTGAGTCATGCTACTATCTGGGAATCCCTGCGTGGTCAGTCGACCGCAGTAAGCCCGAGAGATCAGACGTGTATTCAGATCAGACGTGTATTCAAATGGCTACCTTTAATATTGCTTGTACAACGTTTACGAAATGGTATTCAGTAAAGTGCCAGGATGTGGGATACCGAAAAACTTCCTATTCATCCCTCCTATGCCTCTTTTAAAAACACATTGGATTGTGCGAAGTTCCAAGATGTACAAATACTCTACGGATGTTCTGGTGAGACCGTTGAAGGCTTTCGTTGCACAGACGATGTGCTGAAGTATACTGCAGAGCTAAACTTTATAGTCTCACATACACGTGAAGTAAAAGAAACAACGCGTGCAGAGAGAAGCAGCAGGTATGGATAATGAGTCTTGCTGATGGGTGGTGTGACAAGCGGTATTACGTCATGCTACACCATGTCGATTACTCATACCCTACGACTGGAAATGTGAATCTCGTGATCATGGACAATCTTAAGTATTTTTATCACTATATTAACGTATATCATGATGAGGTTCGTAGTGAGGTTGTGGCTAGTGCCCTGCGTGAATTTTTAACAGAGTTTAGAGACGAGTATCGTTTGATGGGCAGAAAGGAAAAATATGAACATATGTTCCTCTCAAATAGTGCGCCGGAGTGTGGAGATATTTAGTAAAACATAAAATGTTCCTAGTTCTTATCCAAAATGTCTGATGCGTAGGCTGGTAGTGATATTCTTGTACCGGTACAACAATTCGACTCGCGGAACAAGCCCATTCACGTATCATCGAGTCAGCCGCCCGTCGAACCATTCCTGCCTACCTGCGTGCCTCACACGGCTCATAGTTATCTCAGAGCTTGAGCCGAGTGGACGTGCGCTCCTCGAATACGATGGAACTTCCTTTGAGCAGCATTCTCAACGCCTCGTACGATGTGTCCGTGACGAAATCGTTGCGCGTGTTCAGGCGTAATTCCGGTACCATTAGCTATGTACTGGAAACGGAATGTAGACCGACAAACAAACGGGTTTATTTAAGTATCGAGGAGATGAATTGAATCTTTGTGATAGTTGAGAAGTGGAGTGAAGATCGTTATAAAATACCTGCTAACGTAGGTACAAGAAGAGAGCAGATTAGTGACGCACCCTCATACGCCGTTGTATGTACGTTGTGTATAAATAACGATCGGCCGTGCATTGATATACGGTTGATGTGGAAGAATGCTTCTGATAATAACGCTCTTATTCCTACGCGAAACCGTTTCATCCTCGACAGAATGTTTGAAATCGTCGGATTCCGTAAACTGAAACCAATATTAGACGCGCGTGTTACGGATATGTTTTATTTTGATACAGTACTTGAATACGCATACACCGCTCTGCTCGATGGGTTTACCGAGTGTAGGGCTGGTGAGAATGGTCTAGTGCTGGATGTTTATTTAAAAAGTTTAGACTCTTTGAAATACCATGAACTTTGGTACAAAGCAATTGATCGGTACAAGGCTGAGCTCACCTACACCGTTCACCCTGAAGAACTATTTCTTTATATAACGCGCAGTTGTCGTAACGATTTAGAATATTATTTCAATTGCCGCTATGTTGAGTGAGTTCACGATTGAAAAGCTCGAGTCGGTAGAAATAAACCCTCGATTGGAAAAGCGTTCTTATAAACTTGTGTTTAATAATGTAGCTAACGATGAACTCTTTGTGCGTGCTTTTGATTGTATTCTAGACGTATTTAAAGATGACTTACCAACCGGTTGTAAAGTGGGAACAAAATAGTACTGAACGATATGAAAGCCCTTCATATCGAATACAGGTTTCCCTATACTTTAAGCGGTGAAATATTATTAAGTCGCATATACTGCGTAATGCAGAGCAATAATGATGTAATTGTAAACTCGATTAAGACCGAGTTTAGTATTTTTAAAAAAAAGTGAATTGTATTTATATTTTGCTTGACATTTCTCCTGTACTGATTATACGCATATTTCTATTGAAATGTATATTTATTTGAAAAGTATATTTATTTTATAAATATATCTCCATAATTGTGTGTGTGTGTATATTTCTCCTGTACTGTTATGTACATATTTCTATTGTGTATATTATTTGAAATGTATATTTATTTTTATATATATCCATAATTGTGTGTATATATTTCCTGTACTGTTATATGCATATTCCTCAAATGTATATTTATTTTCTATATATTTATAATAAAAAGAATGATGCAATGTTGTTTTACTTAATTGTTATGCCTTCTACTACCGGTATTCAAATATAATAATGCATACAATGGTATTTGATGGAACGAAATCTTTTAATTGGAGACAACTCGCCATAATAATGGGTAAAAGTGGTATCTGGCAACTCAAGCCGTTTACAGCCAACTGGCTGATTATGCGTATATAATAATAATGTATACAATAATACTGCTAAAAAGAGGTATCTGGCAATATTTAAGCCTTCTAAGCCAACTGGCTGATTAGGAGTCTATAATAGTGTATACAATGGTATCTGGCAACTCTGTCTTCGATTAAATGAATACATGGCGCTATCTGGCAACTCAAGCCATTTACAGCCAACTGGCTGATTAGGCGTATATAATAATAATGTATACAATAATACTGCTAAAAAGAGGTATCTGACAACCATTTACAGCCAACTGGCTGATTAGGAGTCTATAATAATGTATACAATGGTATCGCGGTATCTGGCAACTCAAGCCATTTACGCCAACTGGCTGATTAGGAGCCTATAAAACAACGCCAACTCGGCTGAAGTCTTAATGTGCACTTGGCTCCTGCCAGGTGAACACCTCTCCTCCTTTCTCTCCTTTCTCTTGGGGGATAACGCCGCCTCCAAGTTTTCCCCCCACCCCACTTTGCAACAACCCCCCTTTGTAACAACCCCCACCCCTTTGCAACAACCTCCCCCTTTGCAACATTACATAATAACCTGCAACATTCTTGCACTCTCCCCTTTTGCGGCTATACTACTACTCACGTTCACCCACTTGCCTGCCTTGTTAATAGACTATATAAGTATTTTTAAAAATACATAATTTCCTAATGAACAAAAAACTATAAAAAAAATGTATGTCATAGGTGAGATAAAGTTGCTTTTCTGCTTTCCCTATTTCTTTTTTCCTTCTCTTGGGTGGCTGGGTGCATGTGAAGGGTGAGGGCATGGTGTGGAAAATCTGATTTCCTTTCTCAATTCCTGTTTCAACCTTTTCTGTAGAAGCATTTCATCACCTTGCCAGCGTGATGGTTTTGCGCGTACTTGGTGTAGACATGGAGAGTTTGCTTAATCCTTTTTGGGGCTAGCCTGGAGTGGGCCATGTGGTCTTCGATGGCCCGATACCTCGGTCAATGGAGCTGCAAATATTTTGTATATAATCAAAATATATGCTCGAGGTTTTTGTGACGATACCAAGTAGTTGATATTATGTTAGTTTATACCAGTGCTTCTTAAAGTGGTGAATGGTTCACCCAAGGGTGAATAAAAATTTTGTTAGGGTGAATGGAATCTTAGGGGTGAATGAAAGGTGAATGAGCTAAACTAGACTGAATTATTATAATTTTTGCTCAGGTTTGAAACTGGTAACTGCCTGACCGGGTAAATATAGACTAGTTGGCAGCTGTGCAGACTTGCTTATTGCCAGTGATAGCGAGTTATTAAATTTGACCTAATTCTAAAATAGAACTGGTAATTTGTGATAGTGTTAAGTTATGTTATGCTGTTAATAATTAGAAATATAGCGATACATTTGTAAGAGTTTCAAGTAGTAATTTAGCTTAACTTTATTATTTTATTTACTTTCCAGATATTTGACAAAGCATTTCAAAAAGTTTATAATTAAATAAAGCATAAACTGAGGCAGAAATGATTATAAGGTGAAGTCGGGGGTGAATGAAATTTTCTAACAATAACTCAAGGGTGAATGACATTGAAAAAGCTTAAGAAGCACTGGTTTATACAACCATGCTCTCCAGTGCAGCGGTTCTCAACAGGGGGTCCGTGAGTTGACTAGATTATATTTAGTAAAACAATTTTTTTTCTCTGTTTTTGTAGTGGCTAATTTTGACCTCTAACCGATAACATTTTCGATTGAAACTTTAAAGTTTCTATAAATGTTTTTTTACGACCATCTTATGTTTCCAATTCATGAACTGTGAGTTTTTGGCACAAATGAGCCCCCTTCCCTTTTTTTATGTAAACAAAACAGCGGTAAGTTTTACGCATTTTTATTACATTTTTACTCCGACTTTGAAGTATAAATCAAGACCAAAAAACTATACTAATCTGGATACCTCAATTTGTCTATATGCTACCTATAATCATAATGCCAAAGATAATTTTTGGGGAGGGGGCCCCAAAAATATCAAGATTTTGATAAGGGGTCCGCAGTATAAAAAAGGTTGAGGAACGCTCCTCTAGTGTACGGTTTCTGTGTGTGCATAATGTAATTGTGGAGCTAGTTTATACAGTATATTCTCCTCTTTCCTGTAAAATTTCCTTGGCTACTTTTCCAGGATCAAGGTATTTTCTTCAACCTTTTTTCGTACCCGGGTCTCGCAGGGAGCGAGCGGAGGTTGGGCAGAGAACTTTATGCTTTTCTATCCAGTTTTCTACTACGGCTAGAATAATTAAAAAATGCACTAGTTTAATAACAGGAACCTCCCTGAGTGGACCGAAAGGTCTTTGATGCTTCCTCTTGTCCTTGTAACTCTTTGTATATATACTGTGTATATAGACACTGATCATACCCAAGTTGGAATACTGCTCGGTCTTTACATCCCAATATAAAAAGAAGACATTAGTCAACTAGAAGGGATTCAGAGAAGCTTCACAGCCAAGATCAATGGATGCAAAGAACTAAATTACTGGGAAAGGTTACGTCAATTAAACTTATATTCACTGGAAAGAAGAAAAAAGAGGTACACCATTATTTACACTTAGAAAAATAATGGAGGAACTAGTCCCTAATCTTACTTTGAACCCTATAACCACCCCCCGCCCAAACAACAGTGAAAAGTGAAAAAGGAAGAATGTGTCGTGTTCCTAAATTAAAGGCTAGACAGAGAACATCGTAAACCCTGAAGGGAAAATAGTTTTGCTGCGAGAGGACCCAAGACTGTTCAAGCAACTGCCCGAGGAACTAAGGAACACGAGTGGTGTAGCGGTGGATATTTTCAAAAGAACACTAGATGCCTGACTCGGAACAATTCCAGATTAGCCGGGCGTACCTGGCTATGTGAGATGGAAAGCGCAAGAAACCAACTCCCTACTTCACCAGGCCAACTCGACAGGATGGGCAACAAGTTTGACCTTCGTGAAATGAGGAATCATCGTACAGAACATTTGAAAGGTATATATATATATATATATATATATATATATATATATATATATATAAACTAACGAACACAGATACCTTTGCCATTTAGTTACATAATTTCGTAATGATGATTGTAAATTAAAATTTATTTTGTGCTAAATAATCGTGCAACTTTTTCCAGCCTCGAGTGATATTACGACGTTTTATGCAAGTTTTTCTTAAACGTTCGTAAATGATTGCACTCTTCGCTGTTTTGCCGTAAAGGTTAATTCGCCGCGAACATTCTATACGGTATATACATTTTTATGACACTGCTGCAACGTTGCGAAACGTAAAAGTTGGAGGAAGGAAGCGAATGTATTATATTGTAGATGCGTGGAAGGTCTCGCTTATATAACTTGTCCGAGGCTCGATATAGAAAAGTTCAGACACGCTCCTCCGATTGAATATTTGGAGTGAAAAAAAAAGGCTCTTGTGTATATATATATATATATATATAATATGACTTAACATCTTTCAAGTTTTTTGTTTTATTACAACGTTTTTCGCCAACTCTTCCCTGTCTTTTTTTACTTTTTACTTTCAATTTTATGGATAGTTTCCTTGTTTAGCTTAAAATGGTTTTATTAATGTTTGTATAGTAGAGTCAGTTCCGCGAGAAAACGAGTGATTGGTTCGGAAATTTTATTTAATTATTGTAAATAATAATAATAATAATAATAATAATTATAACTTGTTATTTTTGTTATCGATATACTAAAATCACATTTAGTATACGTGCCCGATATATATATATATATATATATATATATATATATATATATATATATATATATATATATTAGGGTGGCCCTTATTTTGTCGCTTTTTATATTTTTCTTTCTCATACTTCATTAGATGCTTCCTATTGAGAAAGTTTTTCATGCAAAATTTTATAGCGTTTGGACAATATTTAGTGTGTGCTCAAGCTGTCCGAAATTTTAAGCATCGTAACTCTGTAGTTGCCTTTTATAATACATTCCGGATTCACTCACACTCAAATCTAGTATTCATCTAATCAAAAAGTTGTACAATTAGTATTTATTAATATATTTCTAACAACAAGCTTGGTTTTCGATCCACATCTCTGGATTATCACGCAAGAATTCGACTTCAAACCCTAGAAGAGTGAACAAAACCTTCGTTCTAGCAGACACGAAGTCGCTGAGTTTCTTACCTTGGATGTCACTCTTATTCAGACGAATTCGTTTTGGTGCGTCATGTTGTCCTTCCCGTTGTAGATTCTTAACAATAGCTCTTTTTTCTTGCAAATTCAAGTCTCTGTCAAAGAAGGCAAGGCCCACCAGATCTTCACTCAAGTACCATAAGTGAGCGAGGATTTTATTGAGAGCTCCTTTTGCTGCGGGTGTGTTGCTGACTGCGAGAGATTGTAGTAGTTGTAGATCATTGCTTGATGCAGATGCTGGCAAGCGAGAGAGGAACCAGAACTTTACATAGTTCCGAAAATGCGGAAGTCTTCCATGCCTTTGATTTCTCGTTGCGACAGTTTAAATCTGGAATCGCGAAACATGAAGATTTTCAAGGCGTATATAAGCCGGGCCATGAACCGAGCTCGATGGACTGCTCCAGGTTTTCGAAATTTGACCCCTTTTGGTGGAACGTCTCCCAGAAAAAGAAGGGTAAGTTCGAGCAGCTCTTGATAGTCATCTCTTGGATGAACTTGATCTAACTGGAGTCGACAGAAGCGGATGATAGTGTCCTTCACAGGCTCTACAGCGAGCAGGACGACCTCGTTATTTATGCCAGGACTGTAGTCATTGGGGACGATGTTGTGCCAAAGGGTCTTGAACCGTTTGAAAAGCATAATCTCAGGTCCACTTGATATTCCCATTGTTACCGTGAAAGCTTCCTCTAACATGATTTCATGTATATGATGGCGACATGCCAGGTACAAAACTTCAGACCCTAAATGTTGTTCGAAGAGAACACATGCTCCATTTACTCTTCCAGTGTTGCACGCTGTGGTGTCGAAGCTAAGGGCTTTGATTCGATCACGAACACCCCAATCATCGCCTGCGCCATTGCTTGGCCAGTACTATTTGCAAGCTTCGGGATTGAAAGGATCTGATCTAGTCCAGATCCTGAAACAACGATTGGGAGACGGTCGACTTTTTTATCTCGTTAGGTCATCCATCAGCTTGCCGTCCCAGTGAAGGGTGAGAGGTGTTCGCGGATCAAATTTCTTCTTCAACTCTGCAGCTCTTTGGGCTCGATGCTTCTTCCTGTGTCTTTGCAGAAAGGTTCTGTTGATGTTGTATTCCCCAACGTTCCGACCGGAAGCACTGATGACTGACGCGATGGTAAAGACCGCATCACAGTCACTAGTTTTAGTGCGATCCAACGACGAAAGAACTTCTGGATGAAGGATATTCTTGCGGCCTCTTTTTGGATGAGGTGATGACACTACGACTCCTCCAACAGCTCCTTCATTCTCTGAATCCGTGGTGTTCTCACCTGTGGAAAATGAAGATGATTCCAGGACGATTTTTCTATTAAGTACGAGATTCTCTATTTCATGTCTCTTCTTAAATTCATCATTCCGAATTCGCTTCTTCGTAGCTGCTTCCTCCTTTTTAGCCAAAGCCATATCAATTCCAGCAATGGAGCCTCTTCTGCCCTTCTCTCTTTGTGCCAAAAGGAACGCTTTATCCTCCTCATTCGTCATCAACACCATAGCATTTTGGTGAGCAACGTCGAAAAGGTCATCAAAGCAGGATTTCAGATCTTCTTCTTTCTTCCTTTGTGTATCCGTCTTCCGGGACTGATTTCCACTTCTTCATCAGACTCTCCAACTGTTTCACTGCATGTTGAACTGGCCTTAGTGGGTGGAATCCTCGCCTTCTTCCAAAGTCTCTCCACTTCCGCTATCGTCAACTGAGCAGCCTTGCGCTTATTCTTAATCGACTGAAGCAAATGTAGATAGTACCTCATAACATCCCCATTACTTGGCAATTTTGCACCTGATAAACAATTCTGAGTATGTTCAAGCAAATAAACCGTATGTTTTTTTCGAGTTCCACTAGCCATCATAAAAAAATCTATATACCTAGATAAAACGAAAGCGTAATGTCGTTTAGCATATAAGAACATAAGATCATCGCTACTATTTGTTTCAAATTAACCATATATAATATGGCAAGTCATATAATAAGCAAATTCTACCAATAACCCATCACGCCTATTTGATAATATAGGGTGTCTCAATATACATGCAACCCATGTCACTGCTAATAATTCTGCCAATATTAATGTTCTCGTTCTATTTTCTCAGATTTGAAGAGAGGAGACGATAACAACTAATAATTATCAATCAAAATGCCTTGGACAAAGGAGGACAAATTTTTTTGCGTCACTACTTTTTGGAGACGAAATCATTCAAAACTGTGCAAGCGAAATTTCGCAGGAAGTTCAACTTCAACAATTATCCCCAGAAAAGCCAAATTTATCGTTGGGCACACAATTTCAAGCCACAGGATCAGTAAACAATCCCAACAAGAAAGCAGAAACACCCAGATCTGGCAGGAAGGTGACTGCAAGATCGCCTGACAATGTGAATGCGGTGAGAGATTCTGTCGGAAGGAGTCCGAAAAAGTCAATCCGAAGACGTTGCCAAGATCTGGGTCTTTCACGTGCGTCAGTGCAAAGAATCTTGATCAAGGATCTTCAGCTGTACCCATACAGGATCCAGATCAAGCATAAACTCACACCAGCTGACATGGCAAAACGTGTTGTGATGTGCCGGTGGTTCGAGAACAAGATCGAAGAGGATCCTGACTTTCTTGATGATGTTTGGTTCAGCGACGAAGCACACTTCTTGCTCAGTGGGTATGTCAATAGCAAGAACAATGTGTTCTGGGGCACACAAGCCCCAGACGAGGTGCTTCAGAGGCCCTTGCACTCTGTGCAGGGTGTCAGGGTGATTGACAACTTCGCTCGTCGGCTTCAAGTGTGTCTGCAGCGCAACGGCGGTCATTTGGAACATGTGCTCTAATAAATGTATCCTTTGATCTAGAGACCTCAAATCTTCATTTTTTAATTATCATCATATCAGCTTCCAGGAAATGTAATCGTTTTTGGAGTTTATTTTCTGAGTAATAAATTATTATCATGTCAATGGGTTCCATCTATTTTGAGACACCCGGTATATGAGAGAGTCGAGAGGGAAAGTTTGAAGTCCTTGAGCACACCCTTTATATACTTATATCTTACTAAAATTTTGTGTTTTATTTTCTAGTGACATAAAATCCAACTGAATGGTGAGAGGAAAAAAAATCGCAACTTAAAATTTTGGCACCACTTAAGGGCCACCCTAATATATATATATATATATGGGATGATTTTCACAAACACGTAAAATGAATGAATGATACAAACCCAGAAGGAAAAAGAAAAATGATTCCAAGTCCTTTCGTGTATTCAGAAGTACACCCCGTCAGGGAATGAAGGGAGAATGTTCGTCATCTCGCCTTCTCCCTTCATTCCCTGACGAGGTGTACTTCTGAATACACGAAAGGCCTTGGAATCATTTTTCTTTTTCCTTCTGGGTTTGATATATATATATATATATATATACAGGGTGGGCGGAAAGTAGCTCCCTATTTTGGATTGGTAAAAAAATACGTATATTATCCATTTATTTCAGAAGAAATAATATGAAAAGGTAGGCATACATGGTAGGTTTTCTCTAAAATTCAATGTGGGCTCCAACTCTTTCCACCAGCTTCTGGAGCCGCCCAGGAATGGCGTCCACTGACTTTAGCAGGAACTCCGGCGGGATGGAGGACATGACTTCCGGAATTCGGTCCTCCAGTTCTTCCAATGTCCTCGGTTTGGTGCGGTAGACTTCTTCCTTTACCCACCCCCAAAGAAAGAAGTCGCACGGTTACCGCTGAAAAACGGCAGAATCGGTTCAGTGTAACGGTGTGGTGTGGTATGACCTCAGATCAGGTTGTGGGCCCGTTCCTTCTGCGCAACACCATGAATGCTGAGCGGTACCTTGCTATGTTGCGAAACGAGGTCTGGCCGGTTGTCAGCACATGGGAGAACATCGACGATCTGATATTTATGCAAGATGGCGCCCCTCCGCACTTCGCTCTTGTTGTCCGTGAGTGGCTGGATGCCACTTCCCTGGGCGTTGGATGGGTCGTCGTGGTCCACATCAATGGCCAGCCAGGAGCCCCGCCTTGACACCGTGCGACTTCTTTCTTTGGGGGAGGGTAAAGGAAGAAGTCTACCGCACCAAACCGAGGACATTGGAAGAACTGGAGGACCGAATTCGGGAAGTCATGTCCTCCATCCCGCCGGAGTTCCTGCTAAAGTCAGTGGACGCCATTCCTGGGCGGCTCCAGAAGCTGGTGGAAAGAGTTGGAGCCCACATTGAATTTCAGAGAAAACCTACCATGTATGCCTACCTTTTCATATTATTTCTTCTGAATAAATGGATAATATACGTATTTTTTTACCAATCCAAAATAGGGAGCTACTTTCGCCCCCCTGTATATATATATATATATACATATATATATATACAGGGCTATTCAAAATGATTCACCTGATTTCAAATGAGAATATTTTTTAATGTTACAAATACAGAGTGATTTGTGATACATCAACCAAAGAAAAACTCCAAATTTTGTCTCTCACCTCATAAATGCTCTGTGACTTCCCTAGTTACACGAGCAACGTCGACACGATAGTCGAATCCTCCCATACTCGCTCCAGCATGTCCGTTGTCACTGACTCTACGGCAGTAACAATGCGAGTTCGGAGCTCATCCAAAGATGTGGGCAACGGTGGCACGTACACAGTATCCTTAACGTACCCGGTGGATCTGTTCTGTAACGTCGACGAAACTCACGCTGCACTGTGACTACCGATTTACAGCTCGAAAACTACAACACACAAAACGCCTTCTGCTGTGCGGACGCCATTTTCACACTGACTGTTTGTTGCTAGGCTAGGCCACGGCGTGACTTTGGAGCCCTCTCGCGGTGATCTTGTAAAACTCGGAGATTTCCTCTTTCATGTGGTGTATGCCCAGTTGATGCACGGTTGATAGGTACGGAAGTATTCTTAGTTGAAATATATCGAACCGAATTACCATAGGCTTATGTGATAAACTAATGCCAGAATATATTTTATAATAATAATAACACGTATTATCTCTCTCTCTCTCTCTCTCTCTCTCTCTCTCCTCTCTCTCTCTCTCTCTCTCTCTCTCTCTCTCTCTCACACATTTACTGGAATCAGTATAAGTATACATTGAAGTGAATTGAATCGAATAACCTTTATTGATAAATTAATTACTTTTGCAATTTTTGTTTTTGTTTTAACATAAGTATAGTGAAATTTGACTTTTAATTTATTTAATTTGGCTTTTAGGCTTTAGGCTTCACTCGGCTCTTAATTAAAAATAAACAGATAGTTATTATTAATAATACATAATTCATGAATAAAAATTATTAATTAGAGTATGTATTAATCTCAAATTATTATTATTATTATTATTATTAAAGATATAAAACAAATACAAAGTCATTATTGAAAGTATGACACTAATACTATACAAAGAAATCAATATTAGACATGAGAGATGAACAATAACAAGTAATGCACATTTAATCCTAGATTACACACGAGAAATGACTAAGTAATAGATTAATGTATGTTTAATCCTTGATTTTTATTAGTATTCCATTATTAATCGAGATTTAAATCAGCATTTAAATCATTCCGTAGTTTAATCCAATGAAAATTGGTAATTTCTGAGATGAAGAGAATCTAAATTGAAGAATAACACGCAAGCTTTGATCTATTTCTGGTCTGATATGAATGGATTGCTTGTTCAGTTACAAAATATTGATTTATCCATTGTAAATTAATGATTTTGTTCTTACATTTGTAAGTGAAAATAAAATTAGCCAGTTTCATTACATCTTTGAGCTTTAGTAGTTTTAGATCTTCAAATAATGCACTAGAATGATTATGGAAATAAGCAACAACTAATATCCTTATTGCTCGTTTTTGGATGACGAAGAGACTGTTTAAAGCGTTGTTAGCGAAGTTTCCCCAAACAAGGGTCCAGTACGTTATATAAGGAAAAACAGGAATATGATAAGAGTTAATAAAACCTGTTTAGGGACTACATTTCTAAGTTTAAACATTATAACAACGCTCCTTGAAATCATTTTTGCTATATAATTTACATGATCACTCCATTGCAAATTCTTGTCTGGCATTACCAACAAATTTTTATAATACGCTCCTTTACAGCGATTTCACCAACATTTAATTCATCAAGATACACATTTCTTTTATTAGTAAAAATCATGAAATTTGTTTTACTGGTATTTAGAAAGAGTTTATTGGTGGTCAACCATTTCATTACATTGATAAATTCTGATTTAAATATATTCTTAACTGAATTAACATCTTTGCAAGAAAAAGACAGTTTTATCATCAGTTGTATCAATTGTTTGACAAGCGTTTCAGTTGAGCAGATCTTCACAAACTCAGAATGGTTCCCTGAGAACATTATATGTTAAACACAGACCGTGCATGGAACAAGGAACTCTTCTGGGAAAATTAAATCCACTATAGTCCGAATAAGTAATGGTAAATGACAAATACCATAGTTTTTTTCCTTTTTCATGATTTTAGCCCGACGTGGGCAACGGGTCTCTCGCAAAGAGATCCCATAAATATAGCTTCCCTCACCAGCTATCTGCAAAGCAGACAGGATCCAGCTTTGGATCCCGGTTGAGGTTTAAGTTTTGGTTTTTTTTGGCTAAAAATACAATAGTTACCCCCTTTTTCTTTGATTTATTCAACACGACGTGAATGCAACGAGTCTTTTACTTATATAGAGGTTCTGAGTGTAGGGATCTAGGCTTGCTTTAAACCCTAGATCCACGTCCCAAAGCTGGATCCTGTCTGCTTTGCAGATAGCTGGTGAGGGAAGCTATATTTATGGGATCTCTTTGCGAGAGACCCGTTGCCCACGTCGGGCTAAAATCATGAAAAAGGAAAAAAACTATGGTATTTGTCATTTACCATTACTTATTCGGACTATAGTGGATTTAATTTTCCCAGAAGAGTTCCTTGTTCCATGCACGGTCTGTGTTTAACATGAGCAGATCTTATTTACTGATACAAAATGATATTTATTGGACAAATAACTTCTAAACCAATCACTGATTGCTCCTCCAAAGCCGTAACAATATAATTTATTAAGTAGAATATTATGGTTTACTACATTAAACGCCTTACTCAAATATATATATATATATATATATATATATACATACACACTTTTGAACGTTGTTCAAAACTAATTTTATTTAAAATAAAAACCTTAAAGTGACCAAATAATGTAGAAAATCTTTTGACACATCTTAAGATCATATTAACTCTTACTGTTGAAGGTACAGTGTGTCCAAAAAATAATGGTGCAAAAATAATTTATTTTTCTAATTGGTATTTATAGCATATACTGTATATGATTGTTTACCTTTCCAAAATGTTGAAATTTTGTCGTTACAATGCGTATTCGATGCTCGAACTCCATTAGAGCATTTACAAGATGCTCTCGTGGAATAGGGCCAGTGACTTCTGTTTCTTTGACGGAATTCTGACAGACTACTGGATTTGTCACAATACACAATTGTTTTAACATACCCCCAAAGATAAAAATCCAGAGAGGTTAAGTCGGGTGATCGAGGTAACCATGTTATCAGACCACCACGGCCTATTCAGCGATGAAGATAGGTTGCGTCTAGAAAGTTGCAAACAGCAACGGCATAGTGGGATGTCACCCCATTTTGTTCAAAGATTACAATTCTCATGTCGACTCGAGTAGCCCTTAGTTGAAGAAAAAAATGTCCGCAGTATACAGTATTCTGATTATCCCTTCCAGTCACGGTACCGTTACTTCTAGAAGTAATTTTTCACATGAATTTTATTTCCTTCACTGAAACAGTATTTTTTTTTTTAAGTCAAATGCGCGACATTAGGACCGATGCGCGACCATTGGCAACTTTACCCTATCTGGCAGAACTCTGTCAAAGAATCAGGGGTTATTACTGTATATTCATTCATCCCACAAGAGTATCTTCCTAATGCTTTAATGAAGTTTGGGTGTCGAATACATAATGTAGCGACAGATGATGGTCGCCATGTGAAAATGTTCTGAATTTGAACAATTTGAAAATGTAAACACCCATATATATACACTGTATATTGTAGAGATATTGATAATAAAATGTTACTTTTTGAAGCATTGTTTTTCGGACACCCTGTACTTTAATTATCACATACTACAAAAAATAGGTATTGTGCTAATGGTAAAAAGCTAAGTACAGTAATTGCTGTTGAATATTGATATATGTGTAGTACAATGTATAATTAATTTCACTACAGACTTTTTCAATTGCATATCAGTAAGTACTTTAATGTAGTCTATTATGGTGTGTTTGGGATTTTCAGTGTGGCATACTTTCCTGTCCTTCATTGCTACTCGCTTTAAATTAAAAAGAAAAGCTGAAAATACTGTACTAGATATTCTCACAGGCAGCGTTTGTCAACCTGTGGATCGCAGGAAATGTTCAGGTGGTCCCGGAGCTTAGGAAAAAAATCAGCTTACATGGAAAATCGAAGTTTATATTTCCTGCAAAAATTACAGAAATATGTAAAATCGGACAAATTCTTCTCTTAAGTGAAAAACTTTGTAATGTTACGGTTTCACAGATGAAATTATTTTCGGTTTGTTGTAATCTTCATAACTGTAAGTCTGCCTTTCAATGAGATACCTGTGCCTGCTTTGTATTTGTTAATATCTTCATATAATCGGTTGAATAAACTAAACAGAGTAACACACAGACGGTCAATTTTATTATGTCTTTGTTTTAATTGCAACCCTTGATGAGAAGCCAAATTAGCATAAATATGAGGTCACAAATGGAATTAAAACTTTCTGGAAACTCGCTTTTCCGTGCTATCCAAAGTACACAAGTCTTCTAACAGGACTGACAACTGTAGAGTCTTGTCAAAAGAAAGTTCAATCAACTTATCGTGTAGGTTTCCTGCAAGTTCGAGAGAGAGAGAGAGAGAGAGAGAGAGAGAGAGAGAGAGAGAGAGAGAGAGAGAGAGGCTAACAAAGACTACGATCCACATCTCCAGGCTAGCTCAAGAACGAAGTCGAAAAGTTAGAAATAGCAATGAAAAAAAAGAACACTGTAAACTTACATCATGCTTACACTTATAAGTGTGTAAAGTTTTCACACTGGAATAGTAACAGACAAAGCTCTCTCCCTATCCGCCAGCCACTGCTGACAGAAAATAGTGGTGAAAGAAGATTTATAGAAAAGTAGGAAAAAGTATAGTGAAAAGAATAGCTTCAGAGTTCATTCACACCATGCGTTCACCTATCTCGTGTACTCAGTTACACGTTAGAAGACAGCGAAAAGAAGGATAGTATGAATGCTAAACAGCTAATCTAATGTACACCATGCATTTTTTTAAGGATTTTTTTTTATATACAGTATTTATTACGTACAAGAAGTCATCATTTTGTCGTTGTATCATTTCTCCGTCGCCTGCCAGAGTCACCGTACCGATTATCAAGGTAGGCGAGTGACTAAGCGTGTTTTCTGTAATTGGATGTGTCATGTGTCTGCCAACTCTTTGAATGTCGCGAGTATTCAACTGGGGTCTCCCGCCATGAGAGGTGTTTATGCGGCAAGTGATATACTGAGTTGTTCATACTTCGCGGTGTTGTGCCACCACGAGAGCAGAGAAAATCTCTCTCCGGCGAGAAATATTAGTGGAGGGTCCCCGTATCTATCCTCGTGTACGTGTCCCTTATGGAGAATGAAAGTGTTTCGTGGGTGATCACCTGTTCTTGCTACGGCAAAGTCAAGAGTCTCCCACTTCGAGGTGTTTATGAAGCAAGAGATCAAGTGAGTTGCTCGATGATTGATTATGCTATGTGGGACACAAAACACTCGGAGGAATCTCGCTAAAGTGGTGAAGGACTAAATGTAGGAGGAAACTTTTAAACAAGCATAAAGGAGCACTGGTCCAGAAGCTACCTCCAACTGGTCAGACCTACAGTTTAAGAGTTGCCCATGCATAATGAGAAATAATAATTTTTATTTTTCTCGCAAAATTTATTTATTTACGAAATTTGACATACAATATTTACAACTAAATTTCCATCTAACTAAGTAACTTCCCTGAAAAAGAGCATGATTATTCAGAGATTTTGACTCCCAAGAGATCTCATCAACCTTCCCATCAGAACTTCCAGTGCTCTGAAACCAGACCCGGCCAGCACCTACTAAATTACAAATATTTATTACAAAAGGGAACATCGCTACTTCTATATAAAACGATAAAACTTTCTCTAGCTAGATAAGTTAGATATATCGCGATTTACCTAAAAAGTACTAACTTTCCTGCAATATAAACTCAAGTAGCATCCCTCTCTTGAAAACATCTATTCGGAGGTTTTGGTTCCTGAGAGATCACATTAAGTTTCCCTTCTCTACCAATGGGGCATCATCCGAGAACTCCCAGTGCTCTGAAACCGGACCAGACCAGCGCCTTCTACATTTATTACAAAGGGAAGAATAGTACTACTATTACTACTACTAATACTCTAACTTAACTAGCCCTCCCTCAAGCAGCACCCTTTTTCTAGTGCAAAAAAAAAAAGGAAGGAGCAAAAGAAAGAAGGGGAGAGAAGAGTGGCTTCCCAAATAATTTAATTAGCTATGCGGAGGTTTTGATTCCCTAGAATTCCCATCAATATTACAAACACCTAACTAAAAATAAAAAATAAAAAGAGTTTATCATTTGAAAACTCCTAGTGCTCTGATACCAGACCTGACCAGCGCCTTCTACTCCATTTACGATCAAAAGGGGACATCAACAGCCCCAACTAAATGCCCCTATAACTCCCTTTTGTAAGCTTATTCAGAGAGAGAGAGAGAGAGAGTTTGTTATTAAGTTTATTTGCTTGAAGTCACGTATTTTAGTTACATTTAGGGGAAAATGCAGTTTTGGAATAAATATTGATTTCTAAAAGTTTTTCAACAAAAATAAATATATATATACATACCTTTGTTTTGCTTCCGCCCGAATTGTTTATTCTGACGAAGGTCAAGCTTGTCACTCCACCTTAGACCTACAGTTTAACGTGGATTCTGAACCACGCTCCACCACCAGCAGCAGCAGCAGCAGCAGCCCAGCGTCTTAACCACTAGGCTACCCAGGGTACCCATTTATTTACCAACCAATTTTTATTGTGTGGAAGGATGAACAGCTGGGTTTTGCCGCGTGCCGGCTGCCGTCACCGGGTCTCGATCCCGTGGCCAATGGATTCGTAGTCAGCGACGCTTACCACTACACTATATATACTTTGTCAAACATATTCAATATTCATAACTCCGAGTGGCGTAGCTAAAAGTACTACAAAACTTACTTAATGTTCGAATTCCTTAAGTGTAACAAAATGTATATATTTATTACTGTATGTAAAATTAATTTATTATAATTTCCGTAATTTCATATATTGTCGTTAAGTTAAAGTATTTAATAAAAAATTGTAATATGAAAAAATTCAGTAAATTCTCACGGTTACGTTTCATGAGTTAAATTTGGACATGACTAATTCCAAAGTAAGCAGCAAAACATTTTTTTTTCTTGTTTAAATTGAACAAATACTTTTCCAAATTGACTAAAAATAATTTTTTATTGAAGGTCTAAGTAATTAAGGTTAAATAAATTATTCGATTTTAATAAATAAAATTAAGTATTTAACTTAAAAATAGTTTTAAATCTAAACAAAATTTATTAAAAAAAAAAAATTCATTCGCAAATTATAATTATTGAAGTAAGAATTTTTTTTCTTCAGACCGACAACAAATTTACTAAAATAATAATGATGATAATTTGTGTGGGTGGATATTTTTCACGTTTGGTTTACGGGTTTGAAATTGAGATTAACGCACACATACATACAGTTTCTGAAAAAAGTTCGCCAAAACACTTGAAATTTCTAAAAAACACAAAAATGTAATCATTACTAATTAGTCTTTTTGGATCAATCCCAGAATAGGCACCTGAAATCATTTTTAGGTGCTTAATCTGGGATTGAGGCAAAACACAGGTGCTTAATCTGGGATTGAGGAGAAAAAATATAAACAGTTTTTAGAGATATAATTTCATTGTTTCTATCAATATTTGAAAAAATCAACTCTAACCTAACCTAACCTAACCTAACCTAATCTTTTGCTATATCTTCTGCTTTTTTGGTTAGTTTTGCTATTCTTACCAGTTTGATTTTTACCTGATTTTCACATTTAATATTTTATTAATAATATTATTCGATTTCTATTTCAGAAATAATTTTTCTTTATTCATTAAACCACTTTAAACCTTTTATAACTTTGCCTTTATTACATTTGTAATAAACTTTGTATAAACAATAAATTTTGTAATCATCAGGTTTTTTTTATTTAATTCCTTGCAAGGTGCCTATTCTGGGATTGAGGTTGAACGCAGGTGCTTCATCTGGGATTGAGGTACATCAGGTGCCTATTCTGGGATTGACCCGTCTTTTTTGTTTTGTTTTTAGAAATTTCTTTTCTGCCAACTTTTTTCCAAAACTGTACATATATATAGTACTACTGTATATATACATAACATATACAGTATACACACCACCGCTTCCCTTTCGAACAACGTGGTTAAGCGACGTTGGGTTTTTTCAGTAGTTGAATGAGTGGCTGTTTTCTGCGTTCAGATGATGTGAAAGGTTTCTACCCTTTCTGATTCGAAAGTCCGTTGTGTTTCAGTTTGGGTAACGATTTGCCGAGCGTTTTTAATAACTCTTAACTAAGTTGGGCCTAGCACCCCTAGCAGCCTACGTGGGGAGCTTCACTGTCTCGGAGTTACTACTTCATCTAAGGTTAACGTGCCCCATACGACAGTGAACCCTTAATAGTAACTTCCTTGATGTTAAGCGATTATTATTCTGCCACACCCTGGGGCCTATTTGTTTTATCTTTCAAAACCACTTAATGATGTCCAGCAACTTCAGAACAAACCAAAAGACAAAGACAGAAAAATAATGAAACAAGGTATGCTGACTACTATTCTTAGACGCAGTTTTGCCTTATGACGTCAGCAGTTGTCACTTCACTGTTTTCTCCATAAAGAAATAGCAAAAAAGAAAAATACCCTCGCCAATTTTAACCTCTTAAATAGGTTACAACGTAAATGTTACTTTATTGCTCCAAAATAAAATTTCGTTTACTTCAGTTACATATACCAGCGAGTTAAAATATAAATCGCTTTCATAATTGGTTTAAGCTGGATCACAAATTACTCTTGAATGACAGAATATGTTTTAATATAGTCTCAAAATTGTTTAATTTAAGGAAGGGTTTTACGGGATGACTCTGAAATTAATCTTGAGCCGTCTTAACTTATTTCGCGTTTATTTCAAGCACACTAAAACGAGATGAAATCAACTATAAGTGTACGGTGCACGTGCGTGCACCTTCCTCCCAAGTCACAATCTCTCTCGCTCTGTCTTCGCATCCTGCGTCAACCTTCTGTAGAGGTCTTAGAGACCCCTACAGAAGGTTGACGCAGGATGCTCTTTTCAGTTGTCGCCTTGCGTCGTGCCTCGTCCTGA
The DNA here is from genome assembly GCA_023014485.1 of Bathynomus jamesi. NCBI lineage: Eukaryota > Metazoa > Arthropoda > Malacostraca > Isopoda > Cirolanidae > Bathynomus > Bathynomus jamesi. Next base: position 99,958 of record JAJOZX010000744.1, on the reverse strand, counting down.
TTTTTTATTTTTTCTGGTGAGCACCCTGTAACTGAAAGTGACTTAAGCATGAGATTTTAGCAATTACAATTAAATACACCTGTGGTTAATAATGAAGTTGTTTTTACTAGTTGTTTTTCATTGTTATTGTTATTTAAGTTATTGAAGTACTTGTTAATTTTTGCGCTCTATCTATATCGTGATTTTGCGGCCTTTGATCATGGAGAGCCTTATTGGGCAAGAATTGTGCGCGCCAAGTAAAAACACATCATGGAGAATAAAAGAGCGCGATTGGGCGCGCAAGAATCACATGACCTAAGATAGTGCTACGGAGGCATATTATAACACTGCGTGTTGAGTACGGCGCAGTCATGTGATGCCCTTTCACTGGAGGTGAAGCCCCGTTAACCCTGCGCGCGAGATGCGCAGTAGTAGTTAGAACGACTGACGTTATCGCAAGATGGCTTACTAAATTTTTAAAATTCGAAACTTTTTTAGAAAAAATGACTGCAAACGTAGGTTTCCAGTGAATTTTTAAATTAAAATTTTTGTGGAGGGCTAATCATGAATGTCAGACCAAGCAACAAAAAACAAAACCCTATCATTTCCACAATGACTAGGAAGATTATTTTTTCACAATGGTGAATTTCAAAGTGCGTGTTTGATCTGTCATTCGACTGTAACTCTTGCTGAGAAGCATAGGAGAGCGATTTTCCGGCCAAAAGTGAACTGCGCAAGACGAAGATGAAGGAATTGAAGTCTCAACTTGTTGCCCAACAGTCCATATTTACTAGACCCATTGATAAATCAATGATAGCCACAAGTGCATCCTTCTGGATGAATTACGTATTAGCTAAGTGCAAGAAACCGTTCGAGGATGGATACATGGTAAAAGATGCCTTTTTGAATGCAGCAGACCCATTGTTTGATCATTTCAAAAATAAATCGGAAATAATTTCAGCTATCAAGGAAATTCAGCTATCCAGACGTGTTTACTGTTACGCGACGTTCAGAAGTGATGGGTGAGGATCTGAGAGTGCAACTAAAAAGAGAGATAAATGAATGTATTTTCTTTTCATTTCAATTTGATTTGATGAGTCGACAGATGCTATTGACACATCCCAGTTGCGCATTTTCATAAGAATGGTATTTAAAAATGTGACTGCAACGAGGGACTGCTCAAGATCATACCGTTGAAGGGAAAAACTCGAGGAGAGGACATTTTCCAGGTATTCAAAGACTGTTAATAACACTCAGTTATCCATGAACAAACTTGTGTCCATCATCACCGATGGAGCTCCGGCCATGACTGGCCATACCTGTGGTTTCATTGCCTTCTGCAAAAATGATAGCGATTTTCCTAACTTCCTTAGTTATCATTGCATAATTCATTAACAGGTTCTGTGTAGAAAAATGCTGAATATGAAAGAAGTCATGGCTATTGGGCTCAAGATCGTATGTTCTATTCGGGCAAGAAGTCTGCAGAGGCGCCTGTTTAAGTCTCAACTGGAAGAAAGTGAATCCGAACACACAAACCTTTTGCGACACACTGATGTAAAATAATTTGGTAGGGAAAAATTCCTTCAGGGACTTGAATATTTGTTCACCGAAATCAAGGTGGTGAATATAAACAGTTAGAAGATGAAGTGTGGTTATTAGATTTATCTTTTTTTGACTGACGTTACTGATAAGCCGAACGAACTCAATTTAGAACTTAAAGGAAAAGATAAAAATATTGTCCAAATGATTAGTTCTGTGAATGCCTTTAAACAAAAATTAAAGTTATTCTTCTCACAACTGTAGCGACACAAACTGAGGCATTTCCCAAATGTGGAACAAGTGAAGAGCCTCATCACAGAGTTTGAGAGGCGCTTCCATGACTTCGAAATGCTAGAACCTGTAGCAAGATTTATGCACTTTCCGTTTGATGCAAACGTAGATGTTGAAGAAATTGCATTAAAAATGGCAATGTTCACATGGACAAATCTTACATAGAAAGTGAAATTTTAACACTGCAAAGCGGCCTTCAAATCAAATCGAGGGCATCCGATAAAAATTTTTGGAATCTTATCGTGAAGGGAAAATATCCAAATCTGAGAAAAATTGTGTATGTGACAGCATTTTTTGGTTCCACGTACCTCTATGAATCAGCGTTCTCAAACATGAAGATGATCAAGGTCCAAGTACCAATCTTGAGGCTAGCAGTCACCAACTATAATCCAAACTTTACAAGTTTGCCGACTCCATATGTTGCGAATAATCTACGTGTATGTAATAACGCAAGAACCAAAGAACATATTATTATTCGATAATTATTATTAAATAAGTGTATTTTGCATGAATAAAGAAAATATGTTGGTGTGCAAAAGATTTCTTTGTCAATTTCAGTGCTGGTGGATCGCGTTAGGATGAGGTTGGCAAAAGTAGATCTTAAGTACCTTAAGTGTCAGCACCCCTGGCTTACAGTGTTCTCTAAATTCCAGTAAAATTTTACACTCATTACAACTTATGTTATAAAATTCTGATTTTAGACTCCCGATAGATGTATATTGACCCTTAGATGGTTCAGATCCTACGTACAGCTGTAGGTTCTCTCCGGCGCATGACCTTTACCGGTAAAGAACGCCAAAACATTTTCTTTGCATACACAGAGACATTCTAACATAATTTCGAATGCGAAGCAATCTATACAAAATGAAGTGATGCAATGTTAATTCCGCTTATATACATACGGTACGTACAAGATGAAATATTTTATCCTCTTAAATATGATTGGCTGTTTAATAGGATTAATTAAAAACTGCGCTACTTATGAAAAACACTGTATATATATATATATATATATGAAAAATTATTTCACGAAAGTGACACGTGAAAAGTATTTATGATGAATAAAACCACGAAGGAAAAAGAAACACAAAGGGGTGCTCAAGCACCCCTTTGTGTTTCTTTTCCTTCGTGGTTTTATTCATCATATATATATATATATATATATATATATATATATATATACACACACACATATATATATGAATAGAAACGACGTAAATAAGGAGCGTCTCTGCACACAGGAAGAGAAATAACGAATAAATGAAAAATGAGGCGAACCGCCCGGGAATTCCCGGGCGGTTCGCCTCATTTTTCATTTATTCGTTATTTCTCTTCCCTGTGTGCAGAGACGCTCCTTATTTACGTCGTTTCTATTCATTTATATACTGCGTGGTCATTGCAGTTAAATGCATTATATATATATATATACAGGGCGTCCCAAAAAAATGTATACACACTTTAACAGCTGATAGCTCAATTGATGTTTCTTTCTTTCCAAGTTAAACCCATTAGAATTAATAATGGCAGTCAGACTAAGCTTTGAACAAAGGAAATTCATTCTAAAATGCTACTGGAAGTGTGAAAACGCAGTTGAAGTGCAAAGACAGTTTAGGAGGGAGTTTCAAACAGATCCACCAACGCGACTTACCATCACTCGAATTAGAGATAAGTTTGAAGCCGATGGAACTGTTCAGAATGTCCACAAGAAGCGTTCCGGAAGACCACGGACATCGACAAGCCCCACAAAGCAAGAAAGAGTACTGGAAACGTATCACCAAAGTCCAAGAAAATCTGTGCGGCAAGCGAGTCGTGAGGTAGGAATCTCAGAATCGTCTGTCCAACGCATTTGAAGCGCTGTCAATGGAAAAGTTACATTCCAAGATTAGTCCATGCTATTAATGAAGATGATCCGGACCGAAGAGTGGAGTATTGCGAGTGGTACTTGGCACGATGTGGATGTGGATTGGACGAAGGGGTTTCGTAGAATATCCTCCGCGTTCACCAGACCTCACACCACTAGACTTTTTTTTATGGGGATACTTAAAGACAAAGTCTACGCTATAAAACCCGCAACAGTCGCTGAATTGAGAGCAGCCATTGAACGAGAATGCACACAAATACCAAACGAAATGTTTCGTGATGTTTGCGATTCCATTGCTTCGCGTTATCAGCAGTGCCTGGACCAGAACGGACGTCAGTTTGAAAACAGGCGTTGACAAAACAATTAAATAATGTCTGTAGATTCTATTACATTTTGAAAATGAAATGTATTTTAATAAACACTGCCTTTATAATTATTTAAAGTGTGTATACATTTTTTGGGACGCCTATATATATATATATATATATATATATTATATATTATATATATATATATATATATATATACAGCGTGTCCCAAAGAAATGTATACCCACTTTGTTCGATAATACCAGCTATGAGGATAATAAATATATTACTTTTTATGTTTTTTAATAAAGAATTTCTCATGAATCTAAATATGTAATTATGTTTATTAAAAATTGAAAAACAAAAAGTTACAGATGTTTAAATTAGAATTATTATTTTCGAGACTTCATGTGCGATATTTTCTAATATTTTAACCGACTGTTTTGAGATACTTATGTTTAGTGTTGATATTGAAGCATAAATGTTGTAATTATTAGTTAATTCAAAAAATTTACAAATTCCATGGTTAAATGACACTTTATCTAAGATGTTCAAATTGTCGTTAGAAAAGAACAAACGTCGCAGAGTTATAAGATGTTAGATAAGGTTAGAGCAAAACTGTAGTCTTGCCTAATTAGAATCAACGAAATGGCTAGGCTAAGCTAGGCACTAAACATAAGTATCTCAAAACAATCGTTAAAGGCAGGCCAGGCCATAAAAAAAATATTAGAAAATATCGCACATGAAGTCTCGAAAATAATAATTCTAATTTAAACATCTGTAACTTTTTTGTTCTTCAATTTTTAATAAAAATAATTACATATTTAGATTCAGGAGAAAAATTCTTTATTAAAAAACTTATAAACAGTAATATTTATTATCCTCATAGCTGGTATTATCGAACAAAGTGGGTATACATTTCTTTGGGACACGCTGTATATATATATATATATATATAAAATGACCTCCGTTGATAAAACAGACCTTCATGCAAGATCGCTGTGAGGTTGCAAGAGATGTACAATTACTGGTATTATTTGCAGAAGCTTTGCCAAAAGCAATTATTTATTTAGCTTGTAAATACTTCAAAAGAAAGTGATAAAATATATATATATACAGGGTGGAAGAAAAGTCTTTAAAGATTTTATATACACACAAATAATTTCTTAATAATAATATCACTGCAGTGTATGCGATATTTTTCAAAGCAACTATACAAAGCCAGGAATAACCCTAGGCTAGAAAAGGAAGGCCCTAGGCCCTAGCCCCAGTCAGCGCCATGTCAATAAGGATGTAATACAGTAACGAAGAAAAAGTGTATCTTGTATCGTGGACTATTTCTTATAATAATTGTGAAGAAAGTTTGCGTTTATTTCAACAAAAATAGAATAAACAAACACCAAATGCAACCACTCTTCGATACTGAAAGCTCAAACTTTTGGAAACAGGTTGCCTGGTAAAAGATCGTCCAGGTGGGACGTCAATGACACTGGTCTATAGTTCCTTGCTTGAGATCTGTCCCCTCCTTCAGATATAGGGACAATGTTTGCTCTTTTCAAGATGCTCGATATTTCCCGTGTCTAGGGATCTTCTCCATATCCAATATAAGGGTATAGCTATTTAATTTTTACAGTTTTTAATCAATAATGCGTTCCGTTTGTCCAGACTTGCAGCTTAATGTGATTTCATTTGGCCTATAGTTCTCGCTACATCTGTGGCAAAATCAAAGTCTGTTATACAATCTCTGCAATTTCTCTTCAAAGAATACATTTTTCTCAGGTATCGCTTTGTCACTTTTTGGGGTACTGAAGACTTATTGATACTGGGCTCAATGTTTCAAATACTTCTTTTAGATCGTCGGTTAGTTCATTATTTCCTTTCCTTAAGGGCCCGATAGTGGCGCGCGTTTTTGTTTTCCTTTTCGCATAGCTGTAGAAGTATTTTGAATTTTCTTTTATTGTTTCTACCGTCTTCTCTTCCCTCTCTGTATGGCCCTTAATCAGGGTTTGTATTTCCCTATCGATATCTGCAGTTTTTCTTGTATTACTTTTCTGGCATTGTTGCCTGTGGAATTAGCTAACTTCACTGCTACTCTCTTTCTTTTGCGGAATATTCTTCTCTTTTGTCTCTCTTACGAGTTCCTCTTTCCTTTTGGCTGTGCTTTCGGAGCATATTTTTTTTAAATTCTCAACGTCTTTTCTTCCAAGGTTATTAGCATTTCTTCAGTTGTTTTATTCTCTAAAACTGTTCTCCACTCTATTTGAACCATGTGTGATCTGATTGCTTCCCAATTTATAGTCTTGGAGTTGAAGTTAAAAATCCCAAATTTGCTTCTTTCTTCAGTATGTGTATTGTCTTTTAATGTTGTCGCCATATTTGTTGATATCTCGATTATGTTGTGGTCTGAAATAATAGCTGGGGTTATTTTCATATCAGCAATCAAGTTTGTTTTATTCGTGAATACCAGATCCAGGTAGTTATTTTGTCTGGTATTTTCTGTTATCTCTTGTGTCAGCATAGTTTGTGAGAGCCATCAACATTTTTTCTTGCTCCTGGTCTTCTCTTGTGCCCCCCCTTGTCCTGGTGTATATATATATATAGTGGTTAGCGTCGCTGACTACGAATCCATCGGCCCCAAGATCGAGACCCGGTGACGGCAGCCGGCGCGCAGCAAAACCCAGCTGTTCATCCTTCCACACAATAAAGAAAGTGGTTGGTAGATAAATGGGTACCCTGGGTGGCCTAGTGGTTAAGACGCTGGGCTGCTGGTGGGGCGTGGTTCGGATTCCACGTTAAACTGTAGGTCTAAGGTGGAGTGGAAAAAGCTTGACATCTGTCAGAATGAACAATTCGGGCGGAAGCTAACCAAGGTGTGTGTGTGTATATATATATATATATATATATATATATATATATATATATATATACTCACCCCAATTCATCGAGAAACGAGATAAATAATGTATAACTACAGTATATACTGTACATATATCTATATAATTGATATGTACATCTTTATAGTAATTATCTTTCTTTTCGTAATTCTGATTAATTAGTTCAGAATTATTATTTATTATTATTTATTAGCGTTCCCTATACACCAAAGTGCCACATCCATGTCATCGATGACATCGGGTTTATTTACAAATGTAATCAGTATCCCAAGGTTTCGTTTAAAAAAAAAATTGTGAAGCGAAACTTGACACTCTCCTGCAACAAGAATTTAAAAGGTTTTCATGCATAAATGCTAATTGTAGTCGAACATAATTTTAAACGTGTTATAGGAATATTTTATATATATATATATATATATATATATATATATATATACTGTATATGAGCTGGGCAGTAACGCGTTACAAGTAACGGCCGTTACGTAACGCGGTGCTTTTTTTAGTAACGGTAGCGGTAACGGCGTTACATTTCAAATCAAGTAACTCTTTCAATAACGACGTTACTTTTTTAGGGAAATACATTCGTTAGTCGTTAACGACTCGTTACTTTTTTATCGTAGCTCGCAATTAGTTTCTTTCGATCCTCACTCATTATTCATTAACCGTTAAAAACTTGTCCCTTCACTATGAGCGAGGTGTGCATGCTGGCAGCCTACCCCCATCCACCCTCTCCCCCTACACTGACAGCACTGTCAAAGTAAAAAGGAGAAGAACCCTGGAGCAGGGAGGGACCTAAGTTCAACAGAGGTTTTGTCATTCCTCTCATCTGGGCCTTCACGGCACGTTTATCCTTCCCATCCACTAACTTTAAAAATATGTTTATTAAACTTAACATTCCTATACCATCTAGTGCCGCTGTTGAGCGGGGTTTTTTCAGTAGGGAAGGATATACTGCGTCCGTCCGAAACGAGGCTCGCTCTTAGATGCAACTTTTGAGAAGCTTGTTTTCTTAAAGGCCAATAAAGATCTTTTGAATAATAGTTCTTAAGTTTGTATATTTAGTTAATAAATTTCAATTATTATTGCCATGCACAATAACTCATTTGATTCATTTCTTTAGTATTTCGTATTATTGTTTTGCAAAACTAAACTTTCCTGGTATATTCTAGCATTAGTAACTTGGTATCAATAGTATGCTACATCCTCTGTTATGTTGCAATTCCTAGTAATAAATCTTGCAGTAATTTGTTTCACTTTTTTTGAAAATATTATGCCTTATAAGTCATAACAACGCAATGAAGGCATGCACAAACTTCATAGCCTATGCATTAACCAGTGGATACAAATCAACACATACTCGCACAAGCGAATGTTTATATTTTATGTATATATAAATTATAATGCACCTATGCATATATATATATAATATATTTACATTTCATTAAAAGTAACGGTAACGAGTAACGGTGCCGTTACTCGTTACTTTTTAAAAATGGTAACTAAGATAACGGCGTGATGTACGTGCCCAACCCGTATATTTATTTATGGTAATGGACACCCATTCTTTATTTTCGTCCAGGATGATTCGGCCTACCCAAAACGGATGGCCCTTTAAATTGATAGGCTAGGTTCCTTCGGCTTTCCACAAGCCTACTTTGAACGTTAATTTTCCCCAGCTAACAAGAGGGGTCTATCACAAGGTATTTAAAACAACTCACGCCCTCTTATAAATTTTATTAAATGTTACTCGACACAGTACATGCATTTAATAGTTTATTTTGAATTACATCTATAAATTTTCCGACAATACAATAATCTTAACGTCAAAGACAAAGGTCACAGTTATGTGACTTTAATAGTTCATATATCGAGGGGCTTTATATTTTAGGGCAACAAAAATAAATAACAAGAAATGAAGTGGTCGCAATTCGACCCAGATATTCAAAGAATTAGTTTACTTACGACATACAGATGACAAATGGCTCTCAATTGTGCCGGGTACGGACCGTAGATTTACGGCCCGCTCACAATTTTCAACGCTACCGTATATCAACTAACGGGACTTTCTTCTGAACCCAAATTGACGGATTCAGGAACTAGGGGCTTAGACGTACCCCGTCTAGCATTTACTTGGAGCCAAATTAAATTAAGAGAAAGTTCACAAAACTCTTGGTCCGTTGGTTAACATTAATTAAAATACAATCAAATTTATCGGTTTAGGTCGTTAACAATAACCTTTAGCATTTGCACAGATTTTCCGCGTAGTTAATGACATGTTTACAAGTTCTTTATTCCAATTTAGTGACAATTTATACTTTCGGTTTTAAATTTTCTTACACCACAAGTCTACAGGGGGTTTGTTTAGCCACAGTTAACTTCAAGGAGGAACTTCTACCAACTGATTTTGACTCTCAAAATTCCCCTCAGTATTACCAAAAAACTCCGCCCTTTGGGGCCTAAAGGACCTATCAAAACCAATTTCATTACATGACGTCGTCCGTACAAAATTACTGCTCCTCTATTGGCTCTAGTCTCAACTTTGTTAAAATCGAGGCTCCGCCTATCAGAGCTGGGCACTTGCGGTTTTTTTGCGGTACTGCGGTACTACCGCACTACCAAACCGGTACCGCATAACGCATTACCGCAAAAAATGCGGTAGCGGTACTGCTGTACTTTCAGCGATCCTTTGCGGTACTGCGTTATGCGGTACCGGTTTGGTAGTGCGGTGGTACCGCAGTACCGCAAAAAAAAACGCAAGTGCCCAGCTCTGCCGCCTATCTCAATGAAATTTTTAAATTAAAATTTGACAATTTAAATTTATATTTCAAATTTAAAACAAAACTTTTAAATTTCGCTTGAGGGCTTCCCTCTCAAGAACCCAAATGTAAACAAAAGTGAAAGCTTACAAGGCTCCTAATGGACCCAGACTCGTAAATTAACTGCCCTTTGACTCTACGATAAATCTATCCAAGACTTGTCAAACAACAAGTGCTCTCTCGGATTACACACCCTGACTTGGATTATAGACAAGGTGTCGGTATCTTTTACTTTAGTCGGTGTTCAAATTACAGATTTTACTTTTCATG
>JAJOZX010000744.1:60000-87500 GCA_023014485.1 Bathynomus jamesi | reverse complement strand
CAAAGTCACGCCGAAAAATGATCCTCGAGCGGACTCCTCTCATGATGAAATAGAACGGGTCGCTATAGAGTACAGACGCTATAGTATATAGAGGGTTGACAAAAGAAAATAGACACCCTTGGTTTTTGCGTATTTTTTTATTGGATAATAAAAGTGAATAAATAATAACAGATTTATTGAATGAATATATTCAGAATCGTGTTGCTTTTGCCTTCAAATTACGTAACGGTGACACGCGTCCTGGCATTCCATTGATGACATTTCAATTTGTTTCTAAGAACAATCATCGTGGTGTCTATTTACTTTTGTCAGCCCTCTGTAGGTTATCTGGTTGTACCGCACAAACTACATTTTTTCATCAACTCCGACCGAGTACTCGAGCACCATTTAACGAGATCTCAACAGATTTAACACCGTATTGAATGCATGGTTGGCTTTAAGTACATATCCTTAAAACCTTCTATTCGACAAACATCCTAACAATTTTTGGACCTTCATATTTCGACTTTAGAGTGAATGAAACCGGAGGAGACCCGGTTCCATTTCTCTTTAAAAATAGATCCAGTTTAATAGTCTTTATAGCACCGCAGGTTTTTAACCTTATTATATAAGCCTTGTATGTTTTTAAGTGCCACAAACCCTCTCTCTTTATATAACCTTTATTAGAATGTATTTGTACACTCGAGGATTCCTGCCAGTCCTTGAACTAATTTTGACTAGTTTGTATTCCGGTTCCTTAAAAATGCGACCTCGGGCCATTGCTCATATTTTTTTTTTTTTTTTTAAGTTTTCTGGTTCGTCCGCATACCACTTTCCGTTCCACTTTTCCACAGTTTCCGTACAACTTTATTAACCACTTTCGTACAAATGGTACCGCTAAGGTAAAACTTTTTTAACTTTCGTGTAACTTTCTTTGTAACTTGATGATGACCCGATTGGCACTACTTCTTGCGTGGGAAATAATGTTTCTTAAGAAATGGAAAGTTACGCAGTCCAGTGATTCTTCACACCACACCTGTTAGTATTTAGGATGAAGAAACATATATAATTAAAGGTGTGTGATGTCTTATGTCATAATATATTCTACCCACAAAATCATAACCGCTGTCAAAAATGCAGGTGTATTTAATCATATATATATATATATATATATATATATATATATATATATATATTATAATAAAATAAAATACATTATAATGAAAATACAGCTTTATGCAACAACTGTCAGAAAATAAAATTAAATAGTGTTCGTTTGAAAATGTAATTATTAATCTTTACATTATACTTCATCATGATGAAGGTCCTCAAATGGTGTGCATAAATTGTCATGTAACGTATGTTGATCATAAAAAAAATTGATAAAGGTGTAAAATTCTGTTTATACCCTTCAAATGTGTATTTGAGATTTGGTCACTCGCGTTTCAGTCGTCCTGAGAAGTGGACACTCGCTCACATAGGTCTCCCGCACGCACATATACAGGGTGGCGCAAAAGTCGCGCATCATAGGAATTTTCAGTGTTGACTATAATATTTTTTTTTTTCTTTTAGGTAGAGGATTGTTAATTTCGCAGCCATCCCCTACCTAAAAGAAAAAATAATTATTATAATCAACACTGAAAATTCCTATGATGCGCGACTTTTGCGCCACCCTATATATATAATATATATATACCCCAAGTATTTTTATTTTTTAAGGCAATTCGTTGATAATTTTCCAATAACAAAATGTACTGTTGTTTCCTTATTTAGGTCATTTTTGAAGTACCCAAGTAAATTTAGTGATTTCCACATTTTTTTTTTTTTTTTTTTTTTGTAGTGAAAAGTGGATCAGTTTTGTGTACTGAGATTGTGTCCCTTTCTGTGTTGTTTTAAGTGATTTTTTTTTTTTTTGCGTGTATATATATATATATAATATATATATATATATATATATATGAGACGGTCGGAACCAGAAGGGCGACCTCGCCAAAAGTACTTTTGCCGAATTTGCCTCATATAAACTACTAATATATATATATATATAATATATATATATATAAATCAGTGGCGTAAGCAGGATTTTCCTAAGGGGTGGGGTCTAAATTTCTTTTATTCTAAAGAAGTTATTTTTTGTCCTTAATGAACAAATTTCTTTTTATTTTTAATAATAATACTAATAATGATGATAATAATAAATGAATACTTTGTGTGTGACAAAAATAATTTGTCAGTTGCCAACATGGTTAAGCTGACTTACTGAGAAAACGTTCTATTCGTTTCTCTCGAAATGAAACTTGTTTTACTTCTTAAGGGGAGGGGTCCAGACCCCATGGACCACCCCCTTTGCCTACGCCACTGATTATATACATATAAAATCTTTCTATTGCAGAAAATTAATAATAGCTCTCTCTCTCTCTCTCTCTCTCTCTCTCTCTCTCTCTCTATCCCCATCATGCTCGAGTTTTTCTACGTCATGTTGAGTGAGTATGATAAGAGTAGGGCGATTGAGTAGAAGGCCTTTGATAAGGTACCTCACCGCCGGCTAATGGCCGAAGTGCGCGCGCTGGGTATTGGTGGGGAAGTAGGTAGGTGGATTGGAAACTGGCGAAAAATGCCACAAAGTTAATCCCTTTCGTTAGGCATATGGGCTACAATCGACGCTTACGTGACGCGGGTTCAAAGATGTCGATTTTAGAAGCATGTTTAGTTCAAATGATAACCCAACTCGCAACAATGGTTAGAAGTTGGATTTGAAACGATTTAGGACTAGTATATATGGGAATTACTTTAACACGTTGATAGTTTAAGATTAAAACATAAGAAAACTCTGCAGGAGTTCGCTTGCACGGTGTCTCTGTGAGCAAGGTAAATATAGAGCTATTTATATATTCTCCACTTTCCTGTAAAATTTCCTTGGCTACTTTTCCAGGGTCAAGGTATTTTCTTCAACCTTTTTCCGTACCTGCCTCTGGCAGGGAGGGAGCGGAGGGTGGGGAGAGAGCCTTCTACTTTTCTATCCAGTTTTCTACTACTGCTAGGATAGTTGAAAGAAAAATAAACTTTTAATAACAGGAACAGTTCCTCGGTGGATCAGTTCAAGAAAAGGTTAGACCAAATCTTGCACACTATTTGAGTGTGTAGAAAATTTTCCCTGGCACCCGTTGCCATTGGTACCTCCTCGGTATGGGCCGCAAGGCCTTTTGAGGTACTTCTTTTCCTTGTAACTCCTTGTAACTCTCTCCTTGTGAACACACACGCGTTTATCGAGTGTCCCGTATCAGTTATTCTGATAAGTTGTTTTTTAGTGAAATTAACTCCTCAGTAAAGTGATATATTTATAGTAGTAGTATTGCTTTAGTATACATTTAATTAAGCTGAGTTCACTTTACCTACAGTATTAAACGAAGTTATAGTTAAGATGATGTTGTTAATCCCTTTGAGGCGACTCGCAGACAGCGTTAAAGCAGTTAAAGTAAAAGAGGGTTCCATAGGACTGTTTTTCCTTTACCTTGAATATTGTATTCGAGGTGTTAATTCCTTCCGAGGCACGTAGGTCAGACAGCGTAGGAAAAAGGTCACCCTCTCAAAAATAGATAAGTTCTCCTTTACTTTTGCCTTTCTTTTAAGTTTTGTTGACTGCAATAAAAATAGACAAATTATGACAGGACCAGGTAAACTGAAATGTAAATTTTAAATGTAAATTTCAATATTGGTGTGTTGACTTAGGTGAAGGAAATTTTAGCGACATTACAACTGTCAGTGTGTGTGTGTTTTGAAGACTTAGAGAAAACCACGAAACGGAAATTAAAAAGCTAAAGCAAAACCATGAAAAGAAAGTTAAAGATCTAAAGAAAATTCTAAAAAATTTTGAAGCTCGGACTGTACTCGTAGCTCTGGAAATCTAAACCAGTGAAAACAGCCAGGGTGAAAACCCAACAGCGGATATAAACTCTAAGGTTGAACGTTTAGAACAAAGCATGTTCCGTTTGGAAAACACAGTGAGTAGTCCGAAAAGTAGGATTAAGGAAGAAGAATTCAAGGTAGTTAAAAATAAAAGACCCTCAAAATTGAAATGCAAGAATTCTGAACCCATCGCCATAAAAAATAGGTTTGACTTACTTGCTGACGAAGAGGAGGAATCCTTTTAATTGGGTATTCCCTAGACAGAAATGAAGTGGATTTTTTCGTTTTACCGGAACAAAACACGAAACCAAGAGAAAACTTAAATGTTTTCCAGAGCCACGAGTCAGACAATAAATCAAGAATTAAACAACATTAACGTCAAGAGTAAAAGTTTTCCCATCATTGTACATGTTGGTAGCAATGACATTTTTTAGGAAGGGACAGGAGGGCAGACTGAGGTCATTGTAAACGAGCTTAAAAACCTAACCGATAAGATTAATAAAAAGATTGACATGGGAATGGTTGTAGGAATTCTCCCAAAAATGTATGCTAGTGGATATAAGTAAAGCTGTTAGTATAATAAGAGTAAAACGCATTTGCGAAAATAAAGGAATAAAGTTTGTTGATTTTTGGCCTACATTTTTCCATAGCAGAGAATACTTTGGCTCAGATGGGATTTACTTTAACTAAAAGGGTAATAAGAAATATGTCAATCTTCTGAACATTAGTTTGTATAATCTTTTTAAATTAGGACTCCTCCCCCCAACGAGTAACTGATCCTGCTCCACCAGTAGTTAAACCTACTCCATCAGCAGTTAGTCCTACTCCGCCAGTAGTAAATCCTAACCCATCGGTTGTTAATCCTACCAGTACATTGTCTGGTGAAACGCCCCCCTTACCATTAACTGATTCCCTTCCTCCTACACTTAATTCTTCCTTCACTTTAGAGAGACGTATTTTGAATTCGCCGTTGCAAGAACAGGTGATTACAGACGAAACACTTTCATACGCCATAAGGGACAAGCACACGGGGATAGATACAGGGACCTCCCACTGATATTCCTCGCTGAAAAGAGATTTTTTTCTACTCCCGTGGTGGCTCAACACCGCGAAGTACGAACGACTCAGTATATCACTTGCCGCATAAACACCTTTCACGGCAGAAGACCCAAGTTGAAACTCGACAACATTCAAATCGTTGGCAGACACATGCACATGACAGACATACAATTACAGAAAACACGCTCACACACTTGCCTGCCTTGTTAATATGTCTAAGAATAGAGTAGAAGCATTTTGTAGAACATAATTTCATTAAAAACAAAAAAAAATTGAAAAATGTATGGCATGGTGTTTTTTTTTAGGTAAAGTTGCGTTTTTGCTGTCACGACTTCTTTTTTCTCTTTCTCTTGGGTGGCTGGATGCACGTGACGGGTAAGGGGCATGGTGTGAAAAATCTGATATCTGTTCTTAATTCCTGTTTATACCCCTTTCCTGTAGTATCATTTCGCCACTTTGCCGGCGTGATGGCTTTGCGCGTACATGGGTGTAGACATGGAGAGTTTAAATTTGACCTCTCTCTTAATCCTTTTGAGGGTAGCCTGAAGTGGGTCATGGGGTCTTTGTTGAACCGATACCTCGGTAAATAGAACTATAAATATTTTGTATAAAATCAAAACCATATGTTCGAGTTTTTGTAACGGTACCAAGTGGTTGATGTGCGATCGACACAAGTATGTTATTGGTTAGTTTATAAAGCGACGCCATCTCGTGTACGATCTGTATGTGCGCATACCGTAATTGTAGATTAGTTTATGTATTCTCCTCTTTCTTGTAAAATTTAATAACAGGAACCTTCCTGAGTGGACCGAAAGATGATTGAAGCTCTCTCTCTCTCTCTCTCTCTCTCTCTCTCTCTCTCTCTCTCTCTCTCTCTCTCTCGAAACCTTTCATGTTTGAATATTTGTGTGCTTGGAATCAATAAATGCAAATACTTATACACCATTTTGCCTAAATTTTATCTTATTATATCAGAAATCTAGGTTGGCCAAAAATTATTCCAAATTCAATATTTGAATTCAATATATAATTTTTAACTTTATATATATATTATATATATATATTATATATATATATATATATATATAATCATTTCACCATTTTCCCCTTGAAAAGGTTAAGCTTTCAGTGTATATTACGTTAGAAAGGATTTTTTCCTCTTTTTTTTTTATACCGACACGTTAAATTTCTTTTGTGAAATATGAAAAATTATTTTATTTTAATTTAGTTACTCATTTCAATCCCGTTTATTTCCTGTATTTTTAATGAAATGTGTATTTTATTTCAGGCTCTAAAACACACACACACACACACACACACCAAAAAAAAAAATTGAATACATTTCCTCGTTGTTAATTGTGAAGCTTCTCTCTCTCAGTGTGATCGAGCTGACTAATTATTATTATGGGATTCAGACTTGTTTCAGACTTGTCTTAGTCAATGCAAAAAACTTCACTTTTTTACGTGAAGGTCAAAATATGAGAATAAAAACCCACTCTAATAGACAGAGTTTATTTCCACGACAGTTTCGACGCCCACTGGCATCCTCCTCGGGTGGATACAGAAACACAAATGAAACAAAACAAGAGGGAAAAACAGTTCAGGGATCGACCGTTAAGAAATTCGCACCTAGGTTGGATTCCATTCTCTCGAGACAGGAGGGGCATTTTCATTAAGTACATTCGCACAAATTTTAAAACTATCTTCCTGTTCTAAACATACAGATTCTATTATTTTTACATAATTATTACATTTATAATTAAATTTATTACATTTAATATTGCATAATTATTAATTACAGAAATTATAAATTTATTATTACATTGGTTATTACATTGTTGTTTATTATACAGAAATTATAAACCGAAAAACGAATGAAAAAAGGCGATTAGGAAATAATCCAGAGACCATTGAGAAATTCGCACCTAGGTTAGATATCGTTCTCCCGAAACCAGAAGGGCATTTTATTACAGGGTCAGCTTATAACTACATTTCCACAAATTAAAAATATCTTCTTGTTCTATACATACAGATCCTAATGTTTGACATAATTACTGCATATATTTATTTCCACATTAATTACTTCCATTATTACATTTACTAAAAGCGAGTAAGGAAACATTCCAATCCAGAGACATTTAAGAAATTCACACTTAGGTTCGAACACGTTCCCACGACTCCGTAAGGGATTTATTGACCAAGAATCTCATTAAAGGGTCTAACTTATAAGTACCTTCGCACAAATTAAAATTATCTACTTTTTCTATACACACAGATTCTATTATTTTTCTTTTGACATAATTATTACATTTATAAAGTACCTTACTTGATTCCCAATCTATAGCATGATTATTTTGGCTAGCGTGATAAAAAATGGCATTATTAGTATTACAACTTCTGAAGGCATATTTGTAATTCGTACATTCATTATTTTTCATATCATGATGAAGGGGTTAAAAGCTCAATTATTTCTTCCATGTTTCTAAGAGCACTCAGGATTTGTAGCCCACATTTGCTGGATCCGGAAAATTCAAAGATTTGGAACATTTTTAAGGATTTAAAATATCCTGAGTGGTTTATCAGAAAGGCGTATTTTAAAGCCAGAAAATCTTTTTATGCCCCTCGGGAACCTTCAGTTAACCAAAAACAATATGTGAGTTTGCCTTACATTGCCGGCTTAGAAAGAGTAAAACCGTTGACGAAAGAATTTAAGTTTGCTTTGGCGTTCAAATATTCGTCTACCGTGAAAAGTAAATTGGTTAGGAATAACGTTGCAAAAGAGGAACAAGCCTGTGTCTACAGCATTCCCTGTAAAAGTTGTGATTTAGTATACGTGGGAGAAACTGGAAGAAATATTGAAACCCGTATCAAAGAACACAAATATGCCTTCAGAAGTTGTAATACTAATAATGCCATTTTTTATCACGCTAGCCAAAATAATCATGCTATAGATTGGGAATCAAGTAAGGTACTTTATAAATGTAATAATTATGTCAAAAGAAAAATAATAGAATCTGTGTGTATAGAAAAAGTAGATAATTTTAATTTGTGCGAAGGTACTTATAAGTTAGACCCTTTAATGAGATTCTTGGTCAATAAATCCCTTACGGAGTCGTGGGAACGTGTTCGAACCTAAGTGTGAATTTCTTAAATGTCTCTGGATTGGAATGTTTCCTTACTCGCTTTTAGTAAATGTAATAATGGAAGTAATTAATGTGGAAATAAATATATGCAGTAATTATGTCAAACATTAGGATCTGTATGTATAGAACAAGAAGATATTTTTAATTTGTGGAAATGTAGTTATAAGCTGACCCTGTAATAAAATGCCCTTCTGGTTTCGGGAGAACGATATCTAACCTAGGTGCGAATTTCTCAATGGTCTCTGGATTATTTCCTAATCGCCTTTTTTCATTCGTTTTTCGGTTTATAATTTCTGTATAATAAACAACAATGTAATAACCAATGTAATAATAAATTTATAATTTCTGTAATTAATAATTATGCAATATTAAATGTAATAAATTTAATTATAAATGTAATAATTATGTAAAAATAATAGAATCTGTATGTTTAGAACAGGAAGATAGTTTTAAAATTTGTGCGAATGTACTTAATGAAAATGCCCCTCCTGTCTCGAGAGAATGGAATCCAACCTAGGTGCGAATTTCTTAACGGTCGATCCCTGAACTGTTTTTCCCTCTTGTTTTGTTTCATTTGTGTTTCTGTATCCACCCGAGGAGGATGCCAGTGGGCGTCGAAACTGTCGTGGAAATAAACTCTGTCTATTAGAGTGGGTTTTTATTCTCATACTTGTCTTAGTCATTGAGGAATTGTAATCTTGATTCCAGTGAACAGTTTCATACAAGTTCAAAATCTTTAATTGATATTCTCTCTCTCTCTCTCTCTCTCTCTCTCTCTCTCTCTCTCTCTCCCTTCCAAAAAGCGCAGGTAAACAGTCAAATAAAAAAAAGCTTTGGGCTGGTACGTTGCTGACCTCGAAATCGCGGAAGACAAGTTTTGTGTTATTGTCGTTGCGTGATGTGTTTGAACTTAGCACGACATTGTTTATAATTTTAGGTAAATACACGGACGCGCACGGGCACACATTTTATATATATCTACAAGGTGGTGCAAAAGTAGGTATACAGTTAGCTACATTAAAATAAATAACTGCGTACCTACTTTTGCACCACCCTATATATATATATATATATATATATATATAATATATCGCTTAAAGGAATTTTAAAATCCTTTTCCTCGTTTAAAGAGTTTTCCCTGAAAAAAAAATTCTAAAGTAATAAAAATACTGAGAATATCTTAAATTTTATGTAATGTTTTATGTAATCATTAATTTTAAAGTGTGGTCGAACTTGAATTTTTTTTATTTAATAATTGTAGAAATATAAAATGTTCATAAATTTCTTCCTAGGAAAAGCAATACTGTACATTGTTATAAAAAAGTTAGTTAATAATAATTAATTATTATTATTATTATTATTATTATTGTTGTTTTATATTGAAAACTATCTTTGCCTTAAGAATGTATTAAAGAATTAATTGCTTGAAACGTTGTAAGATACGTTGATTTTTTTTAAATCACTTTCATCTCTCTCTATATTTTATTTATTTATTTATTTATTTATTAATTAGTGATGTACCGATACCAAAATTATGGCCGATATAGATACATCGGCAAAACAGGTCGATACCACTGATACCGATACATCGGTACATCACTCCATCATTTGTTCAGTTACAAACTCTAAAATGTCCGAAAGATTAGACAAACAAGACTTTCCTGATCTAAATCCATGTTGGGAACTTGAAATAAGATTTAAAACTTTCCAAATGCTCTTTAATACTATTCTTTATAGTTCTACAGGGCGTTCGAAAAGTTTCATCACCCCCCTACAAAATGTACATATTGTAATACCAATTTTATTTTTGTGTGATTAATTGAATTTATATGTGGAAGGTGTAATTTAAGAAACGAGTCACTAGCAACAATTACTTTAATAACAGTAAATATAGTTACTAATTACAGTTATTAATCAAGAATATCCGTGTGGTGTGACGGGCGGTATTGTTTCATGCCGAGATCTTTTGTCATGTGATCTCTCATTGTGGACATGGGGACTGCAAGTTCTTGTGATCGTTTCCAAAATGATATTTTCGGTGAACGAGCCACCGGTGCAATCACACCTTCACATTGTTCTGCTCGCGTTGTTGGTCTTCCCGACCGTGGTCTGTCCTTGATGGAGCCAGTTTCAAACAGCTTTTTCTCCCAGCGTAATGCAGTCTGGTTTGGTGGTGCAGCCTTATTGAATCTTGTGTTGAAATCATTCTGGATATCATGCATCGTTTTGCCAGTATGTGACCTTTCATGAGCCCATGTGCTCATCACTATCCTTTCCTCCAGAGTGTAAGTGAACTGGTCTGTCATTGTTCACACAACTCTAATACCTGGAAAAAAAAAAAATGTCAATGAATCGCGTATAAATTCAATTAATTACACAAAAATAAAATTGGTATTATAATATGTGCATTTTGTAGGGGTTGACGGGACTTTTCGAACACCCTGTAGTATCTTTCCTACCAATGATGTTAAACTAATTTCCTACCGCCCCTTTACGCCTCTTTTTTGGTAAATGGGTACAACATTTGCTTTTTTCAGTCTTCAGGTATTTCTGCATGTACCAGTAACAAACAAAATAGTGCCTCAGCTAAGCTATCCTCCCCTTCTTTGAGAATCCTAACATAACTATTATTGGGACGAGCAGCTTTATTTAGTTTCAATGTGTTAATTACTAATCATCCTTCTTTATCTGAATCTTATCAAATGCCAGAGTTTAGAGAATCTAAAGGATCAAAATTTAATGTTTATAAAGTATAGGTGGTGTCAGTAGTATCGGGCACAATTTACCAATACCGATACACCGGCAAAACAGATGTTGAAATTGGTGTCTTGTGACCGTTTTTTTTTTGTTGGGTAGAATAACACGCAATGGCTAATATGGAAGTGAGTTACACTCGTGAGGAAAAAGTGGAGGCCTTTTTCTCACGAATGTAACTCGCTTCCATATTTAAAATAACTTAATTTAAAATAAATTTTCCTATGAGACCGGACTTATGGGACACCCTGTATATAATTGTGTGTGTGTGTGTGATGTGTACGTGATGTGTGTGTGTGTGTGTGTGTGTGAGAAAGATTGATTAGTATTTAAGAGCTTCCAGACCCATTTATCATTCCATACCTTTCAAATCAATGCATAAATTACGGTAATCCTTTCGAAGTTTCTGTTTTGTTCTGTTCCTCTTTCGTTGTGCATGACCACTTCAGGAGATACATTTTTCTTCCTTTTATTTTTCTGTAGGGTTTCCTCCAATTTTTAGATGTATCCCCTTTATTCGTTTTCTTTTATATAGGATCACGTTTTCTAAAATTTATATTTTTTTCCTTTTCAATCTTTATAATATTTTCTTTTAACTTATATTTTCTTCGAATCGCTTCTAATTTATTTGGATTTTTAGTTTCCTTCTTTTTATTTCCCCGTTCCTTATATTCTTGTATTTACATTTTCTTTGAAAGTATTAATTTCCCTAATATTATTTGACAACGTAGGAGGAGGAACTGAGAGAGACTTGCTTTCCTTAGACTACGTCCTTCTTTCACGCGTTTTCTCTTCAAAATTTATCATTTCAATGGAAAAAGTTGGAAACACTGCAATAATCCCAGAAACTGCGTGTAAACTGCGGAATGCACTATAAAGATGGTACATGAACCTTGGATAATTGATGTTGTTGTTGTTGTTGTTGCTGACGTTCTGTAAAGAGATTCGGGGAATTATGGAAATGTTTTACATAATTTCTGCTTTATTTCTCTTCCTTTTTGTTAGTTAATTTATAGCTCAGCTGTTTCATAATAATTTTTCGTGTCCATGGAGGATAATATCCTATGTGTGTGTGTGTGTGTATATATATATATATATATAATATATATAATATATATATATATATATATATATATATATATATATACACCGGGTGATTACAAATCATCTTTCCGATTTTAAACATTTGTTATGAAAAAACTAACAAAGCGACAGCGGAAAGCAAGATATACAAATAAAGAAGAACTCAAAAAGTTTTATTTACAATCTATTGAAGTTCAATATGAGCTCCTTTTGTGGTTTTTTTAAGGTTACAACATTCCTGAATGAGCAATTGACTGATCGTTGGATCGGGCGTGGGGGGCCCATTCCTTGTCCGGCTCGTTCGCCCGATTTAATCCCCTTGACTTCTTCCTCTGGGGCTTTGTCAAAAATGACGTTTTTATTCCACCAATGACCGCTTTGATGTCTGCAGAGCCACAAAAGGAGCTCATATTGAACTTCAGTAGCTTGTAAATAAAACTTTTTGAGTTCTTCTTTGTTTCGCTGCAGTTCTGTTAGTTTTTTCATAATAAATGTTTAAAATCGGGAAGATCATTTGTAAACATCCGGTATATATATATATATATTAGTGGTGGACTGGATATCCGCATCCGCACTTCTGACTGCCGATGTTATGTGGATATTACCTCGAATAAATTATGCAATTTACAATTAAATTAGCTTATAAAGTAGCTTATAAGGCCCAGTCATGCACATTTCATGTAAAGTATTAATTATTAATGAACAAACAAAATATAAACCTCAAAATATAAATACCATTAAATCAACAAACACTGCCTGTGCCAATGTGCGTACTCCGCCGATTTTTTTTTCACAGCAACATAGTAACTTTTCAGAATGAAATTGTTTCGTAAGATCAAGCAGTCTATCGTGTTTCGAACAAGATTATTGTAAATAAATACAAAAAATAGTAAATTCTTTAGCAAAAAAAAATGGCAATTTTCTATAACAAACACATTGCAAAATTTGCAGAGTTTCTAAAATTAGCAATTGAAAATTGAATGAAATTCGTTTCATTGAATTTTCTGTGGCTGAAACTCTTCAGAAAGTTATTATTTTTATCATAATGAAAACATTAATATTAATTTTAATTCTTATGCATTGCCTGCCATAATAGTAATATCACGAAATTTGAAAAATTATGTCATATATTCATAATTCTATATTATATTGATAGATTAACTAAATATCCGCATCCGCATCCGCGGATATTGAAATTAGAAATTCGCATCCGCAGATGTTGAAAAACTGACATCCGGTCCACCACTAATATTGTGGTTTATTTCTAGAGTAGGAGACATTATAAAGAGTAGAGATAGGGCTTATAGGCTACATAAGTGCGATAAAGACAATTTGTGGTTACGAAACAACTACATATCTGTAAGACGTGAAGCGAAAAGTGTAATAAAAAAGTCCAAGCGCGAATTGAATTCTCCATAGCTCGTGACGGTAAAGAAAACCCCAAGCGATTCTTTCAATACGTCAACAATAGAAATCCAGTAAAAAGTGTCTTGGGGCCGTTGAAAAATTTAACGGAGAGCTAGTTTCTCAAAACAAGCAAATGGCTACCTTGCTAAACGAATTTTTTACGTCAGTTTTTACTATAGAAGATGTAACGAATATCCCTACGATCATAGACATAATACCTTTTGATAATGGTAATATTTTGGATAATATTGTGGTTAGTGAAGGGGAGGTAATGTGCTATATTGATAAAATGAAAATGCGTAAATCACCGGGACCGGATTCCATATATCCCATACAACTAAAAGAATTAAAAGATAGCATTGTTGTGCCACTAACAAAGATTTTTAATGCGTCTATTTCTGAGGGGTGCGTACCAGATAATTTCAAGTTAGCAAACGTAACACCTATCTTTAAGAAAGGCGATAAAGGTGCGGCGGGAAATTATAGGCCAATCAGTTTAACGTCTGTTGTAGGTAAGCTACTGGAATCAATAATTAGGGACCGTATAGTCGAACACTTAGAATTGCATAACTTGATTAGAAATACGCAGCACCGTTTTAAGCTAAACAAATCTTGCTTAACTAATCTTTTAGAATTTTTTCAAAGCGTGGTTGACATTTACGATAGTCATCGGGCGGTTGATGTAGTGTATTTAGATTTTCAAAAAGCGTTTGACACCGTACCGCACAAAAGACTCATTGAAAAAACTGAGGCTCATGGAATCAGGGGTGTAGTAATAAATTGGATAGAAGAGTGGTTGCGAGGTAGGAAACAGAGGGTGGTGGTTGATGGAGCGGAGTCATGTTGGGCTAATGTAGCGAGCGGCGTTCCTTAGGGTTCTGTATTGGGCCCCTTGCTTTTCTTATATATATTAACGATTTAGATGTCGGCCTAGTCAGTACAGTTTCAAAGTTTGCGGATGACACGAAGCTGGGTGGTAGGGCGATTAATGACGAAGATAGAGGTAAAATCCAGGAAGATCTGAATAAAATCGTTGATTGGTCAGTCACATGGCAAATGAGATTTAACGTCGAAAAGTGCAAAATTTTACATGTAGGTTCGCGTAACGGTAATTTTGCGTATAGTATGTCAGGGAAGGAGTTAGCAAGCGTAGAGCAGGAAAAAGATTTAGGAGTTATAGTCACTGGTGATTAAAAGTAAGCGAAACAAAGTACAGCAGCGGTCAATAAAGCGAACAAAGTGTTAGGTTTTATAGCTCGGAATTTTGAGTACAAATCGCGAGATATTATAGTTCCTCTTTATAAATCATTAGTTAGACCCATTTGGAGTACGCAATCCAATTTTGGAATCCGCATGTGCGAAAAGATATAGACAAAATCGAAAGAGTTCAAAGACGAGCAACTAAGATGATTCCGTCGCTTTGGTCGAAGTCGTACGAGGATAGGCTTAAGGAGTTAAAATTGACTACACTCGAGACTAGGAGGCTAAGGGGTGATCTAATCCAGGTTTTCAAAATTATGAATGGGTTCGATAATGTAGATAGAGATAGCTTTTTCGAAATATCTCATTATAATAGGACTAGAAATAATGGGTGTAAATTGACAAGTAGAAGGTTCGAGACAGCAGTTGCGAAAAACTTTTTTACTCATAGAATAGTAAATAGCTGGAATAGTTTGCCGGTAGAAGTAATTAGTAGCACGTCTATAAACATGTTTAAAAATCGATTAGACGCATATGTTGACAGATTGGGTATAGTTTAAGGTAGAAAAATAGGGCCTTGTGGTTCGGAACCCACGTAAAATTGTAGGTCCCTCCGCCACCACGGAGGACATGCACAATACACAATTAGGAACACAGTTAGGTAGACCAGCCATGAGTGGATCCTAGGGTCTTTGTTGGTCGGAAACATTATAACATTATTATAACATATATGTTACGGCCTTTTTGCGAAATAGCCCTTTTGCAAAAAGATCTGCCTTTTTACAAAAGAACCAAAAAGCCGGCCTTTTTGCAAAATTAGCCTTTTTGAAAAAAGATCTGCCTTTTTACAAAAACTAAAAAGCCGGCCTTTTTGCATAATGGCATTAAATGCCAGGCCACTTTGCAAACAGGCCGGCATATTGGCCATTTTGCAAAATGACTGGTAATCCTGCCGGCCATTTTGCGTATACCCTTCGAAGCTGTGTCGAACTGGACATTGAATGCCCGGTTAGGTCAACTGTCGCCCTTGACGATTGGTTAGGTTAAGTCGTGATGATGTTGTTTAACGAAAATATCACGACTTAACCAGTCGTCAAGGGCGGACAGTTGACCTAACTGGGCATTCAGTTAATCTAACCAGGCATTCAATAATTTAAATTTCAATAATTTCAATCGAACTGGATTGAATCTCTTAACTGAAGTTCTGCCTTTTCGCAAAATGACCGGCTGGATAACCAGCCATTTTGCAAAATGACCGATATGCCGGCCTGTTTGCAAAGTGGCATGGCATTTAATGCCATCATGCAAAAAGGCCGGCTTTTTGGTTCTTTTGCAAAATGGCCAATTTCTCAAAAAGGCCGTAACATATATACGCAGGGTGATCCGTTTGGGTATTGATAAAATAAAATTGATGCGAAATGGAAACAGTAACATTGTATAGTTTAATATTTGGCAAACAATGCCCACAAAGATGGTAGATTGTGACAAACCTAATTAATCTTCAACATGACCCCCCTTCCGGACACGACAGAAGTCATAACGAGAGGCTAATTCCTACGACCACCTGCATGTGGTTTAGTGATAGACCCCGTTTCTTCAAATGTGCTGTACGACTGCACTATGGAGTCGTATTTAGGAGCTTTTCGAACACCATACACACGGCGAAACTCACGCTGTACCGCTGTCACACTCTCAAACTTAGCAAACCAAATGACACATTTCGCACGTTGTTGTGCATACGCCGCCATCTTCGAAACTGGCATATGTCTCATAAGTCTGACAGCAGATGGCGCTCGTACGTCTGGCAGTGGATGGTATAGCCTATTACAAACCCCTTCATTTTATGACCACACGTGCAACACATGAGCGCTGTATCACTTCTCGGTAGATTCTCACAACGTATATATATATATATATACAGGGTGGGCCGTAAGTTTCCATACATAGGAAAAATTAAACGTTTGTTTTTATGTTTCAGATACCCTAAGAATATGCGTTTGACGTAAGATCTTGTTTACTGATGAAGCAAATTTTTACGTCAATGGAGAGGTTAATCGGCAAAACATACGTTATTGGAGTAATGCTAACCCTAACTGGCTGAGTCCGACGAAGATGCAAGGTGCCGGTAAAGTGATGGTGTGGGCCGGGATATGGTGACAGAATTATTGGACCAATTTTTGTCAGTGGAAATCTTAATGCCGAAACGTATCTTAACATGTTGCAAGAAGAGATTTTCCCATCCCTGCTAAACGAGGAAGGTAACTTCCCAGTTTACTTCCAGCAAGATGGAGCTCCACCTCATTATGGTCTTCACGTGCGTCGGTATTTGGATCAGCAGCAGTTTCCGGATGCTTGGATTGGTCGGCGTGGTCCTGTGGAGTGGCCTCCCAGATCCCCAGATCTCGCCCCCCTTGATTTCTATCTTTGGGGGCACTTGAAGGCCATGGTGTATCAGGAAAAGATACGAGACATAAATCATCTAAAGGAACGTATCACCAACGCCATTACAAGCATAACGTCAACTGTGCTAATGCGTGTTCATCAACAGTGGGGAACACGTATTAAAATGTGTTTTCAAAACAATGGCAACCATGTAGAGCATATTATATAAATAAAAATGGTTGTCCATAAAAAAATGTTTATTTTTCCTATGTATGGAAACTTACGGCCCACCCTGTATATATATATATATATATATAATATATATAATAATTATATATATATATATATATATATATATATATGAGAGAGACAGTTTACTCTTTGTTTACTTTTCTTTGCTTTTGTTAATCCTCTGGATGTACCTCGTAGTAGTTCCGCGTGTCGGTCTTTCCTCACACGAAGGTCAAGGCTGGTGACCCCCACCTCTTATATATATATACACACACACCCGGTGGCCCATAATTCAGGAACCATAGGACTAATTGTACTAGGGGCACTCAATATATTTTGCCCCACCCTTTTTACTTAGCTAAATAATAAGCCATGGGGCTGAAATGTCTTTTGGGCCGTAAGTTTGAACTTTCTGCGCTTCACACAACCGCATTTTTCCAGTTTGAACCTCCCCTCCTTATATAAAACCGCTTTTAAACGTCCTCGTATAAAACCGATGGGAGCTACTGAAGAATAGGGACCCCAGCCTTCTTTAGTTAGGCTTATAAGGCTAACTAACGAAAATATCACGACCTAACCTAACCAATCGTTAGGTTAACTGTACACCCTTGACGATTGGTTAGGTTAGGTCATGATATTTTCGTTAGTTAGCCTTATAAAACTAACTAAAGAAGGCTGGGGTCCCTATTCTTCAATAGCTCCGACCGATGGTTAACGCAGTTTCGAAAATAGCGTCTGACAGTGATGTGCGTCGTAAACAGAGAGCTGTTATCGAGTAAAAAGTCAGAATTTTAAAAACTTAAAATTTTAAAATAGTAATACAATTAAAATGGCATAAAAATGAGAAAAATTAAAAGTATAAGATTTATGAAACAGTTACAAAGTAATACCAAGAGCAAGAGTAGACTGTACATCTGCCACCATAGTTGGCATATGATTAAACAAAAGATAGAGTACAAGAATGAGTTGCTATTTTAGTTGGATGTTTGAATATGGGAACGTTACTTGGTTAAAATAAATTCAATTTGAAGAGGAGTTATTGTTATTTAAATAACAATAAATCGTTCTTTTAATTTTTTAATTTTTTTAAATTTTAACTTTTTATCTTGTACTTTTAATTTAGATTCAGCTGAAGATGGCAAATGTGTTGCTGAAACGTTTGCACTACTAAATAAATTCCTGAAATGTTCGCCACTATGTTGATCCTGTTATTTCTTTGTGTAAACTTCGGTTTCCGAAAAATAAATCAATATCTACGATATATATATATATATATTATATATATATATATATATATATATATATATATATGTATATATATAGTGTGTGTGTGTATATATATATATATATATATATATATATATATATATATATATATATATATATATATATAAAGAGGAGTGTCAACAAGCTTGACCTTCGTGAAATGAAGAATCATCGCCCGGAACATTTGAAAGGTTGAAAAGTGTGTATATATATATAATATATATATATGATGAATATATATATATATATATATATATATATATATATATATATATATATATATATATATTATATATATATATATATATATATTATGGGCGTTGGCTGTGTGACAGCTAGGGATATAAGGGCAAGCTACAAAGGATCAAGTCTTTTCGTGGATGTCTTATGCTTCTTTAGAAGAACATTCCTCTTTCTGTAGGCCCAAACAGACATTAATTAATAGGTCATGTATACATCACGTACTCGAACATACGCCTTTGTTCCCTCAAAGGAACAAAGAACTCGCACACGCCGTGCTGCTACAACTCGCCGCTACTTCACTCATCCGAAATGGTTAAACTTGACCAAAATAACTCCAGAACTCTGTCCAAATCAATTCACGATGCTACAAGTTTGACAATTTGTATTTGAGGAATTCAACTCGGGGTGTGACAAGGACGAAGAGGTCTGTTATATGCCTCGAGGGAACGCGCACGGATGACATGAGCCTGATCGAAGTTTTAGATTATACAAATCTGCGTTTCCTGCCATGAAAATGCCTATTTTGACAGAACTTTGTTCCTTCGATATTTCAAGCAGTGTGAAGACATGGAGGTCAGAAACTGTTGTCTGGCTTATATATGATGAGTGTTCATAAACTTTAAGAATAGTTTATAAAACGAATGATCAATAGATTCGGCCAAAAGTGTTGCAAAGACCAATTTGATTCCAAGAATAAATAGACAATTTCATTTTGACATTGCGCCAAAATAATAGACCAAAAAAAGCTGTTCTTTCTCTTGGATGTCCGATGTCCTGATTTGTAATATTACTAAAAATTAAAGTATCTCTCTCTCTCTCTCTCTCTCTCTCTCTCTCTCTCTCTCTCTCTCTGCAAGTTGTAATTTTTTTAATAATGTGTACGACAGTACTCCCACACTCGAACCCCTACACACACACACACACACACACATATATATATCGTTTCATAAATCTTCATTTGTATTTTCTATTACCAGAATCGAATTATAATAACGTTATTTTCATTCTAGGCGCTGTTTTCGCGCCAAAATTTTTTCCCAATTCGCGCTTTCGCTTTCCGCGCGAAATAATCCAATTACGGCGTGGTCGGGCGACCGCCGCGCGAAGCGTTTCTTTCTAAATTTTTACATCTGCACTGCTCGAGTCTGCCCCAAATCCTCTTTCATCAAATTTTATATAACGGTGGCGTCGCCCAGCGTTGATAACTAAATTTGTTTCTTCGACACAGAGAGAGAGAGAGAGAGAGAGAGAGAGAGAGAGAGAGAGAGAGAGAGAGAGAGAGAGAGAGAGAGAGAGTTAAAAAAAAGTGGGGGGATAAATTTAAACCGCACGCCAATCCTTTCCCCCTCTTATAACTGCATTCAAAGTAGAAATAGTTTGTCAAAGCTTCGCCGGCGGAAAAGCTGGTTCAATTAACAGAGTCTTCACGTTAGGAAGAAGTTGAGGGGAAAAGAGGGAAGTTGCCAAGGCTTTGTTTGCAATATAAGAAGTTGGTGATTAAAATGCGCCACGAATACCAACCTAACAAAGAGAGACATTCCCAATTTAAGAATTTTTTAAAACTCTTTTATATATATGTGTGTGTGTGTATATATATATATATATATATATATATATATATATATATATTATGCAGGAAGGAGGGGTCAAGGACGAGCACCCGCAAAAATGCCCCTTCCCCACCTCTGTAAGAAGCAGAGAACCGAAGTCAAGGTCTCCAAGACTCATGATGCCTTTTTTCATATAAATTTTGAAAAGATTGTGTAGTGTGTAAAATGCATATACTGTACTGTATGTGCAGCAAAGAATAGAGGAAGAAGTGTACGTTTCCGAGCATGCTTCACTGCGCGCAGAGTAGATGAGACGCGGAAAAAGATCAGCTAAAGAGGACAGCGACAGGAGAAACGGGAGTTCCAGCACTCCCTGTCTCCTGCCTAACGTCCCCTTGGAGTACTTCCCTCCTTGATTGGTGTCTACAATCTCATTTATATATATATATATATATATATATATATATATATATTTTAATTTTCTTCTAAAGAAATAAACTTCTTAATGAAGCGAACACAACTTTTAATGTAATTATATATATATATATATATATATATATGCAGAAATCCCAAGTTGATCGAGTGTGTGTGTGTATAAATTTTCGTCCGTCACCATTTTTTACCCAGTAGGTTGAACATTGAACAGGTTATACATTTTATTTTAAAACATTTAATTATTTAATCACTTTCACTTGTGTTAAAGTATGGGGTGTTCTAGAAGAAAGTTTAAGGAAAAACGTTTTTTATCATATCGGGCCTACAGTGATTCGTTTATCGAATTTCTCCCGCGTTAGGATTTTAATAAATAATAAAAAAAGAAGTCTGTTAAGTCGTCTCCTACGCTTCTTCAGACTTTACACACACTGATATGTTTTATGTTAATTTAGGTTACCCTAACCTAACCTCAAAAAAGTAGGTCACACAAGAAAAACCGATTCATTTACAAAGTTCGACCTAATTGGTAAAAAACGTGGCTTACTGTTGGTGCCTTTAGGGACATATATATATATAATATATAATTATTTTTCTTTTTTTCTTTATTATTAAATTGTAAAGATTGATAATCCGTGAATGTGTAAATACACTCAAAGTGACCAATCCACATGGAGGAAGAACTGTTGTTGACCATAATAAAAATTGTAATCGCCGGAATGATGTGACTATGTATATATATATACATACATAAACTCAAGGTAATATTTAGTTATAAGGATGTAAAACTCATACCTATTTTAAGGGGCATATTGAGAAATCGGTGATCGGTGGTGTAGTGGTTAGCATCGCTGACTACGAATCTACTGGCCCCGGGTTCGATTCCCTGTGACGGTAGGCAGGACGCGGCAAACCCAGCTGTTCCATCCTTCCGTACAATAAAATTTGTTGGTAAATAAGTGTGTACTCTGGATAGCCTTGTGGGTAAGACGCTGGGCTTGCTGCTGCTGCTGATCGTGAGATCGAGTCCTGTTGAGGACTTTGTAATTTCTGACCGCCCGTGGTGGATCGTGGTTCGGATTCCACTTTGAGTTATAGGCAGAAGGTGGAACAACAAGCTTGACCTTCGTCAGAATGAACAATTCGGGCGAAACAAAACCAAGGTTAACCAAAGTGTATATTCAGTTTGTTAACGAAAGAGCTAGACACTTTATAGTGATCGTAATTTCAGTTTTGAGCGACTCTATATAGACTCTTTTCATAGTGGTGTACGAGAAAGGGGTGGCCGGGAGGGAAGGTCTCCGAGTTTGATGCTAATGATTAAAAAATAAGGGCGCGGGGTGGGTGTTGGTATAAAAATCAACGTATATGCGCCTCGGTGGTGTAGTGGTTAGCGTCGCTGACTACGAATCCATCGGCCCCGGGTTCGAGACCCGACGGCAGCCGGCGCGCAGCAAAACCCAGCTGTTCATCCTTCCACACAATAAAGAAAGTGGTTGGTAGATAAATGGGTACCCTAGGTGGCCTAGTGGTTAAGACGCTGGGCTGCTGATGGGGCGTGGGTCGGATTCCACATTAAACTGTAGGTCTAAGGTGGAGTGAAAAGCTTGACCTTCGTCAGAATGAACAATTCGGGCGGAAGCTAACCAAAGGTACCAAAGGTATTGGTTAAATTGGGGTAATTCCTTTATTGGTTTTATGTGCGTTAAATATACTTCACTATAGACCCCAGTGTGCAGGGTGTCCAGAAAGTCCCTGGCAATGCTATGTTTGGGTGCATACTTTGTTGAATTGCCAGGGACTTCTTGGACACCCTGTATATAACACAACGCCCGAATATTTATGATTAAACTTCCTTCCAATTAGAGTCGTTGTGATTGTGAGAATTACGGTAATTATATGAGTAACCATCGAGCGGTTTTCTCGTAATTCCTCCGATATGTATTTATTCTGGGATTCGAACTCGTGTACACCCCTTATTAAGCTCATCAAGAACGTAAATTGGAATATAGGAGTGATTTAGTACAATTGCACGCAAGCGATCTTATTTCTTGTGTGTATATTAATTTATTAATATATACATTATTAATAATAATAAACAAACTTTCTGTAACTCGAGTGATAGAAACTGTATATATATATATATATATATATATATATATATATATATGAAAATTATTTCACGAAAGTAACACGTGAAAAATATTTATGATGAATAAAACCACGAAGGAAAGGAAACACAGAATGGTGCTCAAGCGCTTTCGTCTAATGACATCCTCAGGAACACTGAAGTACATAAAGAGTTACAGCCTATATATAGGTTACAGAAAAAAAAAATATATATATATATATACAATAAACGGAGAAATAAAATTAAAATTAAAAATTAAAGGATTGTGGGAGGAGTATACAAATTTGTAAGGAAAAACTATCGATTTTTAGCACAAGATCAAATGAATTGTTTCCAACCAATGTTATAAAAAAAAAAAATACAAATTTATACTGGAAATCTGCCCGGGTTTTAGCACTCTGCCCTTCTTGTATATAAAAATAAATTGAAAAATAAAAGTTATTAGAGTAGCATACAAGTTTACCAAAGATTTAGCGTTCTACCCTTCTTATCTAAATCTGTTCTGAAGGAATTCAAAACAACAGGATCGAGTTGAAAAAGACCTTTGCTTATGTTGAAGTTATTTGTAAGTTGGATAATGGCAGACTCAAGAATATTTCTATTAACAATGTTGCTAGAGTGAAATAAAACTGAAGCATTATTCCAATCAATACAGTGGGATAACTCTGACAAATGGACAAAAAGGGCACTGGACGACTGTCCTGTTCTAACGGAATATTGATGCTGTTTTATACGTATGTGCAAATCCTTTCCCGTCTGACCTATGTAAAAGGACTCGCATTGTTTACAACTAATTTTATAGATAATGCCTGAATTATTGGTAGGGCTATTTTTTACTCTGATATTTTTCACAATATTGTTATATGAAAATACTACATTAATATCCAAAAGTTTAAGTACATTAGCAATGCCTAAAAAGCCCGGGAAAAATGGAAGTACTAAAATATTTTTTGACAAAGTACGAGTGTTATTATTGACACGATAGAAAGTTCGTTTTGCCTTGTTGAGACAAGATTCCATAAACGCAGATGGATAACACAGATTACTTCCAATACCGTTGATTTTTTCTAATTCGGCATCGATGTATTCCGGACTGGCGATCTTAAGGGCGCGGAGAAACATTGAAGAAAAAATGGCCTTCTTAGTGGGGGTGTCATGTCCCGAGTAAAAGTGCACGTAGGATAATTTCCTCCTTCAGTTAAATGATAAAGTCCCCTCCATTAAGTTTACTTTAGAAGTGGAACAAGACAATTCAATCCCGTTTTTGGATGTGCGTGTACATAGGGAAAGCCCAGGTTTTAAGTTTAGTATCTATCGGAAAAAAACAAACAATTTGTCCTACGTACACTTTTACTCGGGACATGACACCCCCACTAAGAAGGGCATGTTTTTCTTCAATGTTTCTCCGCGCCCTTAGGATCGCCAGTCCGGAATACATCGATGCCGAATTAGAAAAAATCAACGGTATTGGAAGTGATCTGTGTTATCCATCTGCGTTCATGGAATCTTGTCTCAACAAGGCAAAACGAACTTTCTATCGTGTCAATAATAACACTCATACTTTGTCAAAAAATATTTTAGTACTTCCATTTTTGCCGGGCTTTTTAGGCATTGCTAATGTACTTAAACTTTTGGATATTAATGTAGTATTTTCATATAACAATATTGTGAAAAATATCAGAGTAAAAAATAGCCCTACCAATAATTCAGGCATTATCTATAAAATTAGTTGTAAACAATGCGAGTCCTTTTACATAGGTCAGACGGGAAAGGATTTGCACATACGTATAAAACAGCATCAATATTCCGTTAGAACAGGACAGTCGTCCAGTGCCCTTTTTGTCCATTTGTCAGAGTTATCCCACTGTATTGATTGGAATAATGCTTCAGTTTTATTTCACTCTAGCAACATTGTTAATAGAAATATTCTTGAGTCTGCCATTATCCAACTTACAAATAACTTCAACATAAGCAAAGGTCTTTTTCAACTCGATCCTGTTGTTTTGAATTCCTTCAGAACAGATTTAGATAAGAAGGGTAGAACGCTAAATCTTTGGTAAACTTGTATGCTACTCTAATAACTTTTATTTTTCAATTTATTTTTATATACAAGAAGGGCAGAGTGCTAAAACCGGGCAGATTTCCAGTATAAATTTGTATTTTTTTTTTATAACATTGGTTGGAAACAATTCATTTGATCTTGTGCTAAAAATCGATAGTTTTCCTTACAAATTTGCATGCTCCTCCCACAATCTTTTAATTTTAATTTTATTTCTCCGTTTATTGTATATATATATTTTTTTTTTTCTGTAACCTATATATAGGCTGTAACTCTTTATGTACTTCAGTGTTCCTGAGGATGTCATTAGACGAAAGCGCTTGAGCACCATTCTGTTTCCTTTCCTCCGTGGTTTTATTCATCATATATATATATATATATATATATATATATATATAATGCAAATCCACAAGGAAAAAGAAAAATGATTCTAAGGTCTTTCGTATTTCTGAATACACGAAAGGCCTTGGAATCATTTTTCTTTTCCTTGTGGGTTTGCATCATTCATTCATTTCACGCGTTTAATTGTGAAATTCATCCCCTACACATATATAATATATATAGATATATATTATATATATATTATCCGATTTTTATCTGGAAGACAAATAATATTCTACTTTTATATTATTATCATTATTAAATAATAATAATAATAATAATAATAATTATAATAATTCAAATTTATATTGTTCAAAAGAGAGAGTACGAAGAGAAATAAATGTGACAGAAAATTTTAAGAACTGGCAAATATGAGGCGATGAGAGTTACCTTTCATGGCAATAATTACTTCCATACATTAGTAGACAAAATTTATGTACGTTTGGTCATCACATTTATGTACAAATATTGCATCTATTTAAATTAAGTAAATGAAATTCATTCTTTTTAAAGGTTTTAGGAGGAACGAAAGAATAGGATATGGGGTAGGGCCGAGGGTGAAGAGGGAGAGAATCGAATACCCATCCAGAAATGTCCTTTTTGAATGAATACAAAATTTTTTTACGAGAAGCGTCGTTCCCTTTTAAATTTGTTTGCAGATTATTAAAAAAAAAAAAAAATGATTGATTCGTATGAGAGGGACCTCCTTTTGATGTTTCGACTCCTATATAATAAATATAGTGAAAACGGAGATGTCTGTGTAATAATTATTTTCTCCTCGAAAATAAGGTGCTTTTAAATATATATCTATATACCCAAATATATATATATATATATACCCATTTACACGTCATCTAATCCGAGTCCTTCCGTTTATACCTATAACTTAATTTAACCTTACCTAATTTGATTTGACTTAGCGTAGCATGGTTTATAGCCCAAATGGCTACTTCGTAGCCATTATCGTAACATCGCTTCCCCTCGATCAGCGAAGTTAAGCGATATTGGGTCTGGATAGGAGTTGGATGGGGGACGTCCTCCGTGTTCAGATTATGTAGCGACCCGTGGTTCGAATTTCGCGTAAAGCTGTACATCCCCTCCGTCATACGACCGTATAAATAGATGTTGCGAAGGAAATTAAAGAACT
This sequence comes from Bathynomus jamesi, assembly GCA_023014485.1. Lineage (NCBI taxonomy): Eukaryota > Metazoa > Arthropoda > Malacostraca > Isopoda > Cirolanidae > Bathynomus > Bathynomus jamesi. Next base: position 61,147 of record JAJOZX010000744.1, on the reverse strand, counting down.
CCAACATTACGTTTATAACCCAACTCACGCGCAGTACATTTCGTCATCCATCTATATAATGCCCGCATGACCCCGTCTCACGAGGTATATGCGTTTCCTTAACCTATGTTTTACCAATCGTGTTTTTTGCAGGGGACGTGATGGTGTGTGATGCGGAGGCAGAGTTGTCGGCTGGGTCTTGCCCTCCTTCTTACTGCGTCCTCCTGCCTCCTACTCTTGCAGCACTGTCGGCTCTCGGCCCACCTTCCAAACGGTACGGTCTTGGTACTTCACTTTGTTCATTTTATTTGCGTCTTGTCTTCATGCTGTCCTCCATTTTGTCGTTATTTGGTCCCCGCAAACGTAAACCAATAAAGTTACTGATTAATCCGTAATAGAAATTTCCGACGAACTTCATTAAATCTGTAAAAGTTAAACCTTTAAAGGTTACGGAAGTTTCTAAACTTACTTGGTCTTCTTCGAGTTCCTTGTACAGAGGAGATTCAGAAGGATACTTTGAAATATTTAACGAGACATTCAAAATCAAACCTAACCCAATTAACCCGCCTAAAACATTGTTACTGTTTAGTTATCTACACGAACTATGTAGCGGTATTTCTTTTAAGTGAAAAGCTTGGAAATTTAATGTTTTGAAGCCAGTTGCGCTCCTTACCCGCTTTTGAATATTTTATTTGGAATTTATAGACTTACGGTATTCATCTTTATTCGTGTTATAAATCATTTTCACTCATTATCACTCATTTTTAAGTCATCCGTTATTCATTCAAGTTGTATTCGTCTCTATTCGTGTTGCTATACGTGTTTTCATTTAACTAATATGCTTTAGCATTCAATTTTTATTATTTCTTCTTTATGGTCTCAGCGAAGTTTTTTGCACATACAGGCAATAATTCTTAATTCAAATTTTATTAAAAATATCGACCTAAAAATGATGAAACGATGGGAAAAACCTTCTTTTGTCCTATCTTTTTATCGTATTAATAATTCTTATTGTTGAATATGAAGATTAATTTAATATGATTAACTTTCAATATACATTATATTAAAAACCTCTAAAATTATATTAAAATCTAAATTAATTAAATATCTAATAAAATACCTACTTCAAAAAGATGAAATAATGTGGAAAACTTTCTTCTTCGGTCAT
>JAJOZX010000744.1:52500-55000 GCA_023014485.1 Bathynomus jamesi | reverse complement strand
CAACCCTGCCTCCTGAAATCGCTGTACTTATACGCGTAGTATTGTTACGGCCGAAACGTTAGTCTCCCGTGAGAATAAAGTCCCGCTGCAAACAACAACTCGATTGCCTTCTATCTCTTCAACATGTAATCTTCAAGTACTGGTCCTGAGATGTAATCTTCAAGTACTGGTCCTGAGATTTTGTCGTTTTTCTTGGTCTTCTTTCTCGTTGTTTGTCTTTAATTGACCCGAAACGTAAACAAAAGTTTAGAATCGGTGTTGCGCCGAATGTAAATTATTTTCTTTGATAATTTTTATTTTACACATTTAAAAAAGGTATTCGTTGAATTTGACAAAAATTGTAATATTTCATTAAATAAAAAGGAATATCTTTTTTTTCTCAATGGTCTTCTTGGACCAGCTTAGGTCAACTGTACGCCCTTGACGATTGGTTAGGTTAAGTCGTGATATTTTCGCTAAAACTAACGAAAATATCACGACTTAACCTTACATGAAATCCCTGAACATTTCAGGATTTCGTGAAATCTCTAGTTACACAGATTTCCTGTAACACACACACACACACACACACACACACACACACACACACACATATATATATATATATATATATAATATATATATATATATATATATATATATATATATATATATATATATATATATATGTGTGATACACACAGACCCTGAATGGAACAAGGAACTTTTCTGGGAAAATTAAATCCACTATAGTTCGAATAAGTAATAGTAAACGACAAATACTATGGTGTATACTGTATAGTGTATAGTTATGAAACGGACATGTTATGTGCTTTGAAAAGTGGACGCTCAATTCTGCAGTTGAGGTTTAAGTTTTGGTTTTTGGCTAAAACTACAATAGTTACCCCTTTTTCTTTAATGTATTCAATCCGACGTGAATGCAACGAGTCTTTTGCTTATATTGAGATTGAGGCTCTAAATGTAGTGGGACTAAGCTGTCCCAAAGGGATCCTATCTGCTTTGCAGATAGCTGGTAACGGAAGCTATATTTTTGGGGCCTCTCTGCGAGTGACCGAAAAACTAGTGTTTGTCATTTACATTACTTATTCGGACTTTAGTGGATTTAATTTTCCAAGAAGAGTTCCTTGTTCCATACAGGGCTGTGTGTACCATAAAAGACCTCAGGGGACCATTCTGAGTATATCCCATATATATATATATATATATATATTATATAGATATATATATATATATATATATATATATATATATATATGATGAATAAAACCACGAAGGGAAAAGAAACACAAAGGGGTGCTCAAGCGCTTTCGTCTAATGACATCCTCAGGAACACTGTTCCTGAGGATGTCATTAGACGAAAGCGCTTGAGCACCCCTTTGTGTTTCTTTTTCCCTTCGTGGTTTTATTCATCATAAATATTTTTCACGTGTCACTTTCGTGAAATAATTTTTCATATATATATATATATATATATATATATATATATATATATATATATATATATATATATATATATATATATATATATATTAGGGTGGTCCACAAAATGGAAGTATTTTAAATTCTTCCTCCCAGGGTTTCATTAGGTTCCTTTTCCCAAAAAACTTCTCTGAGCAAACTTTGGGTTCAATCGGTTAATATTTAGAGGTGGCTCAACTAACCCAGAAGTCCACATTCATGGCTTCTGGGTCCCCCCCATATATATGGGTATTATCCGCTTGTTGGCGGGGGTATCATGGTTGACCAGGCCACTCATTGTTGCCCAGCTAAGATTGTGGACTTGTTAGAATCAGGAAACCTCTTTCGGTGCTCATCCACCACACTTAAGAGAAACTGGAGTTGATCTTCTCCTTTCGTCAGAGTTCCGCTGAAGGTCTGAATGAGAGCTACTGCCCTTTCAGCATGATCACTAACTACTTTGATGTTTCCTATGATTCTTTTAGCTTCTTGGAAGTTTTCATTCTCCTCCCAGGTGCTGGGGTCATCATCAAGAAAACTAATATTGATCGGTAGGGCCTTAAGAAGCTTTAATGAGTTCTTTGTGGCAAGAGTTTCTAATTTCAGTGTTGCTTTGCATTCCTTGAGTCTTCTTCTCTTTGAGAAGTCTAATGACCCCTTCTTTTCCCTCATACACTGGACCATGATTCCCTTGGTGTCTGGTGCAACAGTTTGATCGAAGAGAGCAAGGGCCACCAGCTCTTCTGATAAGTACCATAGGTGGTTTTCAAATTTCTTGAGAGCTGCTTTGGCCACTTTCTGGTCATGATAGTCCTTTAACTTTTGGATAAGATCCAGATCATTCTTCGGAGCTTGTGATGGAATAGGAGCAGTGATCCAGCTTTTTAAGTAGATTAGGACTCCAAAAAGGGTAAGGGTTTTCAGGTCCTCCTTCTCTCGAGGAGTCAGGGTGATTTGATTTCGAAAAAGCCACATTTTGGTGGCATAGATAACTTTAGCCATCCACCTTGCATAGTGCGTGCCAGCAGGACGTTTGAATGTG
>JAJOZX010000744.1:40000-47500 GCA_023014485.1 Bathynomus jamesi | reverse complement strand
ATAGACGGAGGGGTTCACATGCATACATACATACATACATACATACATACATATATTCACTTCCTCATATTATTATTTTTTACAAAATTATAAAAATGATCAGTATGTTTTTGAAGATAACTGGTAAACATCTGGATTAATTTCAAAGATATATACAGCATATATAATTTTTTATTTCCTAGAAATTTTTATCTGCTTACATATTAGTTTTATTTTCATTAAAAATTAAATATTCTTTCAAAACTAATCCAAATGTTTATCATGTATTTTGAAAAAAAATATTGAACATTTTTATAATCCTTAATATATATATATATATTATATATATGATAAATAAAACCACGAAGGAAAGGAAACACAAAAAGGTGCTCAAGCGCTTTCGTCTAATGACATCCTCAGGAACACTGAAGTACATAAAAGGTAACGGCCTACTGTGTATATAGGTTACAGAAAGAAAAAAAAAAGTAATCATAAATATTTTTCACGTGTTACTTTCGTGAAATAATTTTCATATATATATATATATATATATATATATATATATATATATATACAGGGTGGGCCGTAAGTTTCCATACATAGGAAAAATAAACATTTTTTTATGGACAACCATTTTTATTTATATAATATGCTCTACATGGTTGCCATTGTTTTGAAAACACATTTCAATACGTGTTCCCCACTGTTGATGAACACGCATTAGCACAGTTGACGTTATGCTTGTAATGGCGTTGGTGATACGTTCCTTTAGATGATTTATGTCTCGTATCTTTTCCTGATACACCATGGCCTTCAAGTGCCCCCAAAGATAGAAATCAAGGGGGGTGAGATCTGGGGATCTGGGAGGCCACTCCACAGGACCACGCCGACCAATCCAAGCATCCGGAAACTGCTGATCCAAATACCGACGCACGTGAAGACCATAATGAGGTGGAGCTCCATCTTGCTGGAAGTAAACTGGGAAGTTACCTTCCTCGTTTAGCAGGGATGGGAAAATCTCTTCTTGCAACATGTTAAGATACCTTTCGGCATTAAGATTTCCACTGACAAAAATTGGTCCAATAATTCTGTCACCCCATATCCCGGCCCACACCATCACTTTACCGGCACCTTGCATCTTCGTCGGACTCAGCCAGTTAGGGTTAGCATTACTCCAATAACGTATGTTTTGCCGATTAACCTCTCCATTGACGTAAAAATTTGCTTCATCAGTAAACAAGATCTTACGTCAAACGCATATTCTTAGGGTATCTGAAACATAAAAACAAACGTTTAATTTTTCCTATGTATGGAAACTTACGGCCCACCCTGTATATATATATATATATATAACCTTACCTTACAACCTTACAAAGGTTCCACGTGATGATTTCTCATTTCGCGAAGGTCAAGCGTGTCGCCCCTCCTCTCGAGTTGGCCTGGTGAAGTAGTGAGTTGGATTCTTGCGCTCTCCACCTCACATAGCCAGGTACGCCCGCTCATCGGGGATTGTTCTGAGCCAGGCGTCAAGTCTTCTTTTGAAGATTTCCACTGCAACTCCCTTCGTGTTTCTTAGGTCTTTGGGCAGCTGATTAAATAGTTTTGGTCCTCTCACTACAAAACTATTTTCTTTCAGGGTTAAGGATGTTCCCTGTCTCGCCTTCAATTTGGATACGACAACAGTCTAACCGTTTTCTACCTTCCACCGTTGTTTGGGGAGTTATGGGATTCAGAGTAAGATTAGGGACTAGTTTCTCCATTATTTTCCAAGTGTAAATAATGGTGTATCTCTCTCTTCTCCTTTCCAGTGAATATAGGTTTTAGTTCTCGTAACCTTTCCCAGTAATTTAGTTCTTTGCACCCATTGATCTTGGCTGTGAAACTTCTTTGAATCCCCTCCAGCTGTCTAATGTCTTCTTTTTTATATGGGGATGTTGGACCGAGCAGTATTCCAGTTTGGGTATTATCAGGGTTTTCAGTAGGGGGATCATTACATTCCTATTCCTTCGTTTAAAAGTTCTCAATATCAGACCCGTTATTCTCTTTGCTCTGTTTACTGCTATCTTATTTTGTGTTTCAAATTTCGCATCATCTGTCATTACAACCCTAAATCTTTTGCTCTGGAATTTCTCTGGACTTCCTGTCCATTTGGGTTAATATTCCATGGACTTTAGGTCTTCTCTTTTTCCGTACCGTAATAGCTGAATTTCTCGGTGTTAAACTTCATATTGTTGTCTTCCGTCCACTTGTAAATTTTGTTTTGTCGTTTGTAGAGATCCTATGTCTACTGGTTTTCGTATTTTTCTACTGATCTTTGTGTCATCTGCAAAGGATGTTCTGTGCTGTCTCTGGTAACGTCCTCATCTATGTCAGTTAGCATGATTATGAAGAGTAGTGGCTAATACTGTTCCTTGTGGTACTGAGCTGAGGACCTCTGATTCTGATGAAGATACTCCTTGTATATATATATTATATTAAGGATTATAAAATGTTCAATATTTTTCAAATACATAAACAAACCAATCATTACATGTATGTATACACACGGGTATATATATATATATATATATATATATATATAATATATATACACCTTTGGTAACCTTTGGTTTGCTTCCGTCCGAATTCTGACGAAGGTCAAGCTTTTCACTCCAACTTAGACCTATTGTTTAACATGAAATCCGAACGCCCCACCAGCATCCCAGCGTCTTAACCACTAGGCTACCCAGGGTACCCATTTATTTATCCTTCTTCGCAACATCTAAGGTCTTATGGCGAAGGGGACTTACAGCTTTACGCGGATCCGAACCACGGATCGCTACATAGTCTGGACGGAGCGGACGATCTCCCATCCAACTAGGGCATGATTAATTAATAATTTTTATGAAAAAGTGATGAATGATTAAATTTTCTAATTAATCAATGATTAACTGATTAAAATTATTAAAAATTAAATACTTCTGAAAAGAGTAAGAAAGAGCTTTATTGTTTATGTTGCGTGAGATAAGACCGAAGAAAACATTTTGCTCAAACATTTAGTTTGCTTTAGTTCAAGAAATCAGGCATGGGCGAATTAGACAGTTTATACACTCAAAAAGGTGCCAAATTCAAATGGTAAAATGATATGAAAATAAAAACCCACTCTAATAGACAGTTTATTTCCACAACAGTTTCGATGCCCACTGGCATCCTCCTCAGGTGGATACAGAAAAACGAATGAACCAAAACAAGAGGGAAAAACAGTCCAGGGACCGACCGTTAAGAAATTCGCACCTAGGTTAGATCCCGTTCTCCGACACCGGAAGGGCATTTTCATTAAAGGGACCCTTATAAGTACATTCGCACAAATTTAAAACTATCTTCCTGTTCTAAACATACTGATTCTATTATTTTTTTTACATAATTATTACATTTATTATTAAATTTATTACATTTAATATTGCATTATTATTTATTACAGAAATTATAAATTTATTATTACATTGGTTATTACATTGTTGTTTATTATACAGAACTTATAAACCGAAAAACGAATGAAAAAGGCGAGAAGGAAACAATCCAGAGACCATTGAGAAATTCGCACCTAGGTTAGATACCGTTCTCCCGACACCGGAAGGGCATTTTATTACAGGGTCCCGCTTAAAGTACATTCGCACAAATTAAAACTATCTACTTGTTCTATACATACAGATTCTAATATTTTGAAATAATTACTGCATTTATTATTGCATTTATATTTTTTTTTAACATTTATTATTACCTTTACCCTAATTATTAAATTTATAATATTACCTTTATTATTACATCTGTTGCATTTATATTTATTTCCACATTTATTACTTCCATTATTACATTTATATTTACGTTTATTATTCCATTTATATTTTACCAAAAAAAAAAAAAATCGAATGAGCTAAAAGCGAGTAAGGAAACAATCCAGAGACCTTTAAGAAATTCACACTTAGGTTAGAACACGTTCCCCCAATCCGTAAGAGATTTTTTGACCAAGAATCTCATTAAAGGGTCTAACTTATAAGTACCTTCGTACAAATTAAAATTATCTACTTTTTCTATACATACAGATTCTATTATTTTTCTTTTGACATAATTATTACATTTATAAAGTACCTTACTTGATTATTTTGGCTGGCGTGATAAAAAATGGCATTATTACTGTAGGGTGTGTCAATTTTGTCAACTTTTTCAAATCAATTTTGGTAGTGAAAATATAGTGTCTTTTCATGTCAAAACTTGAAATTGGCCAACCAAAATGAAATAAAATAACCCTTACCTACATCAATTTTACCTTAAAGTTTCAGAAATTGTTTTACTCTTTACTAATAATAGGACATAAATTGATTAACTATTCATCTGTCACAGAATTATCCCACTGATCGCATATGGAGTGTTTTGAAGGTCATATAGTTGTTGTACAATTTACAAGTCACAACATGAATAGAACTGTCCCTCACTCTCAGTCCTCAGTTGCCTCTTAGATGTCATAGACGGTGGTTTACTGTTATTGCTCTTGTACCTACTTCATAGTTATTCTACTAGACGAATACTACAGTTTAACTGTAAGTATGGATTATTGATTATTACAATTATTTATTATCATATTCTTCTGTCTAATTATGTTGTAATCCCATGAAATATTTTTTCATTGAATTTTAGAACATCGAATGACTAAACTTTGAAACATCGTAATTGATATAAAATACTTAAATGTTTTTCTTTCTTTTTAGATATTCTTAAGATGCCAAAATTGAAGACAAGAGGTCAGTCGTCATGTCACTTGAGCCTGTTAGTCGGTACAGGCAAGGAGCTTCCCGTATCAGAACTACCAATAGTGCGAGACATGCTGAGACTAGGGTTACTCCTTCGTGAACAAAATACAAAGGATAGGAGTAGTAGTATGGGCGCGTTTGGTTAGAGGAAGTTGGGGTGCTCTGAATCCTGCCCCTGGAGGGCCCCCCCCCAGAAGGCCTTCGCCTTCGTTGAGGGGGCCCCCTTACTTAAGTTCCTCACCCCATTTATGGGGTCTCACCGTCCTTAATGAAGGGCATTTGCCCCTTGAGGGCCCCTTGCGGGGCCCCATCCTCCTTCAAAAAAAAAATAAAAAAGGGGGAAAAAAAAGGGAAAAAAAAGAGGATTCGTCTTCACAAAAAAAAAGAGGGGAAAAAAAGAGGAAAAAAAATTAAGAAAGGACTGAGCCTCGCCTTCCTCCTTCAAATAAGCTCTTTCATGAGGCAAACAAGAACAAACATGAAAAAACATACATACATTCGAGTACTTTCTGTTCAGGCAAGTTCCGCCAGACATTAGAAATGAAAATGAATATCTGAAAGGTTTTAATAGGCCTAACGAGTGTGCATCAGCACATCGAATTTTCAAATGTTAACAAATTGCGAACAATACATAAATGAAAATCAGAGTGATCATATTTTAAACCGAATACAAGTTCTTTGTTTAAGATCTGTATTATGAAAATAAAATGAATATTTAATATTTTTAATTTAAATAATTTAATTTCTCTCTTTTTTAAGGGAACTGGCTTATTTTCAAACGAGATGACCTTCAAATACAATATATACTTATAGTACACGCATATTTGTTTATTTACTTTTAAATATGTAGTTTTCTGTTATTTACATCGCTATATACCATTACATTCACTTTCACATGCCATCTTCTGGTATATGAATTAATAATTTACTGTTCATCAAATTTCGTTATAAAATTACATGTGTTAAAAGAACAAGTTGCGTAACGATGCTTTAAACTAAATCACCAAAGTTGTTTTCCTCCTCTAAACATCCACTTAAATATTATTACTAATATTGATTTATTGTTATTATTACATATATATATATATATATATATATATATATATGTACACGTGTTAAGAGTATTTAAAATAAATATATTGATTTCAATTCCCTTCGTAATAAAAAAGCATCTGGCAACTATTCCCCCAATCTTGCCATATTTCTCTCACAGTAACTGTCTTCAGAGTAGTTAAGTTTAACTTTCTTTTATCGACTATTAGTTGCTACTAATCTTGTTATTATTATTATTATTATCATTGTTTTATTTATATATATATATATATATAACATCCAAATAAGTAGGTTCGGGTAAAAAACTTTCTTATTAGGTGCTTTGGCAATTTTAATTAGATTCAGTATTAAAAATAAGCAGCTAGGTGTTATAAATTTATAATAATAAATAAATAAGTAAATGAATAAGTATTATTAATAGTTAAAACATGTATTACAATGTTAAACAATATTAATGGACAATATTAAGCAATATTAGTGGACATTAGTCCTAGATTTTTGTTAGTATGCCAATATTAATCAAGATTTCAACTTGGTTTTAAGTGAATTTACATTCACAATATTTTTTATATCACCATTTAAATCATGGCATAGTTTCAATCCAATGAAAATGGGTAGTTTTTGAGATGAAGACAACCGAGGTATAACAAGCATTGTTCAATTTCTGGTCTGATACGAATGGATTTCTTGTTGAGTTACAAAATATCTATTTACCCATTGCAAATTAATGATTTTGTTCTTACACTTGTAAATAAAAATAAAATGTGCCAGTTTGGTTATATCGTTGAGCTTTAGTAGGTTTAACTCTTTAAATAAAGCACTAGAGCGATCAAGGAAATCAGCAACATATAATAACCTTATTGCTCGTTTTTGGATGACAAAGATACCATTTAAAGCGTTGTTAGCGGAGTTTCCCCAAACAAGGGAGCAGTATGTTATATAAGGAAGAACAAGAGTATGATAAAGAGTCAATAAAACTTATTTTGGGACTACATTTCTAAATTTAAACATTATAGAAACGCTCCTTGAAATATTTTTCGCGATTTAATTTACATGATCACTCCATTGCAAATTCTTATCTAGTATTACACCAAGAAATTCTGTTATAGCACAAGCCGTTATGGCGATTTCATTAACATTAAGTTCATCAAGATATACATTTCTTTTATTAGTAAAAATTATGAATTTGTTTTACTAGTATTTAGGAAGAGTTTATTGGCGGTCAACCATTTCATTCACTGATGAATTCTGAATGAGATATATTCTTAGCTGTATTAACATTTTTGCAAGAAAAAGAGACAGTTGTATCATCTACAAACATTATGAAGTTCAGTATATTTGATGAACGTGGAAGGTCATTTATATATAATAAAATAACAGTGGACCCAGAACCCACATGTGGCACACCATGCTTGACAGGCGCTTTAGTTGTGCAAACCTTATTTACTGATACATAATGATATCTGTTGGACAACAACCAAATAAGTAGGTTCTCAAAAAAAATAAATTCTCATTTCCAGTTAATAGAAAACTTGGAAAGGTTTTTAGGAGGCATAACTCTGGTATTTAGCATCATTGCAGGTTGTTAACTGAATATAGCACCAGTCCTTCATGAGGCAATACCACCAAAGAAGTTCAAAGCACATCTTCAACAATAATTCAAGTAAGGATCTTTCACTAC